>DF360928.1:36347-95102 GCA_000787875.1 Solanum virginianum | reverse complement strand
ATCGACCTCTTGGTTGAGAGACTTCATAAGAATGAATACCCCAGAATTACATGGGTCAAAGGTGAGTGAGGATACTCAAGAATTCATTGATAAGGTTTACAAGATTCTGTCTATCATGGTTGTGAGGTCAGAGCATAAGGTGAAGTTGGCAACCTACCAACTCAAATGGATAGCTTAAATATGGTACAACCAATGGAAGGAAGAGAAGTGAAGTCGGAGGATAAGGAGGAGTTGGTGTCCTACCAACTCAAATGGGTAGCATAAATATGATATAATCAATGGAAGAAAGAGAAGGAAGTTAACTATATGGTGCTTTAGGAGGAGTTCAAGGTGGCCTTCCTTAATCGGTTCTTCCCCCTTGAACTTAGGGAAGTTAAGTTGGTGCAATTTATGAATTTGAGACAAGGGTCCATAAGTGTGAGGACGTATGCCCTCAAGTTCAACCAACTTTCAAAATATGATCCACATTTGGTGGCCGACTCAAGATCTAGGATGAATAAATTCATGATGCATGTGTCTAACTTAGTTAGTGAGGAGTGCCAGTCCACCAAGTTGATTAATTACATGGACTTATCACATTTAATGACCAATGTAGAGTAAATGGAAGAAGAGAAATTGAGGAGTAGGAGGGGTCATGAGGCTAAAAGGGCCCGTTTCGGGGGTAAGTTCCAAAAGGGATGTAGGATTTGCCAATGACTTCCCAAAGACTTAAGGTGTTGGTGTTCTGGTTCCGAATGAGGTGTGTCCCAGGTATGGTAAGGGTCATAAGAGCCTATGCTTGAGAGATACTAATGCATGCTTTGGTTGTGGGGAAGCGGGTCACAAAAAGGTAGATTTCCCTCGAAATCGCAACAAGGGCAAAGAGGTTCATCCACAAGATGCTAATATGATTCCTTTTGGGAGAGATGGTCGACAAGATGGTGCACCAAGGCATAATCGGTTTTATGCTTTGCATAAGAGTCCAGGGGTGGATGAGGTCCCCGATATCATTACTGATATGTTGAAAATCTTTGACTTTGATGAGTATGCATTGATTGATCCGGGTACCACTCTTTCTTTTGTTACTCCCTTTATTGCCAAAAAGTTCCATGTTGACCTTGAGTTGTTGCATGAGTCATATGCAGTGTCTATTCCTATTGATGCATCTATTATTGCTAGAAAAGTTCATAGAAGTTGTCCTATTTGGATCATGCCTTGCATGAGTCATATGAAATATCTACTCCTATTGGTGCATCTATTGTTGCTAGGAGGATGTATAAAAATTGTCTGGTTTGCATTTTGTATAAAATTGTGCCTTGTGATCTTGTTGAGTTAGACATGGTTGATTTTGATATTATTCTTGGGATGTATTGGTTGCATATATACTATGCTTCTATTGATTATAGAACTTGTAGGGTCAAATTCCAATTTCCAAATGAACCCATCCTTGAGTGGGAGAGTCAAGATATGGTGGTCATGGGTAGATTCATCTTTTGCATTTGACTACCGGTAAATTAACAGGGTCATCATCAAGAATAGGTATCCTCTTTCAAAGATTGATGATTTGTTTGACCATTTGCAAGGGGCTTGCCATTTCTCTAAGATTGATATTCGGTCCGGATATCAGCAAGTGAAGGTGAGGGAGTGTGATATTCCCAAGATGGCCTTTCATAATAGATATAGGAATTATGAGTTTGTTGTGATATCTTTTGGGTTGACCAATGCAACGACCATCTTCATGGACCTTATGAATAGGGTCTTTCAACCCTACCTTGATTCTCTTGTTGTGGTATTTATTGATGATATTTTTATCTATTCTCGTGGTGAGGAGTAGCATAGGGCTCATTTGAGAGATGTGTTGCAAAGATTGAGGGAGGAGAAATTGTATGCTAAATATGAAAAGTGTAAATTTTGGTTGAGGGAGGTTGCCTTCCTAGGACATATGGTATTGGGGGATGGTATTAAGGTGGATCCTAAGAAGTCTGATGTGATTAGAAATTGGCATAGACCATTGACACCGTCGGACATTAGGAGCTTCTTGGGCTTAAGGGGCTATTATTAGAGGTTTGTGAATGAGTTCTCTTCTATTTCTTCCCTTATGACAAAATTGACTCAATAGAAGGCTAAGTTTGTGTGGACCGATGAATGTGAGAGGAGCTTCCAAACCTTGAATGATAAGCTTGTGTCTGCTCCTATATTTTCACTACCGGATGGGCTTGAGAGATTTGTAGTATATTTTGATGCTTCTAGAGTTGGTTTGGGTTGTGTGCTAATGCAAAATGGTAAGATAATAGCCTATTCTTCTAGGCAACTCAAAGTCTATGAAAAGAACTACCCTACTCATGATATTGAATTGGCCACTACAGTATTTGCTTTGAAAATTTGGCAACATTATTTGTATGGGGTGCATGTGGATGTGTTCACCAATCATAAGAGCCTCCAATATTTCTTCACTCAAAATGATCTCAACTTGAGGCAAAGAAGGTGACTAGAACTTCTTAAATATTATGATATGATTGTGCATTATCATCCTGGTAAGGCAAATATCATGGCGGATGCCTTGAGTAGGGTGTTCATGGGTTGATAATGGTGATAAGGAGATGGCTAGGGAAGTGCATCGATTGGATAGTTTGAGGGTTATATTGGAGGAGGTTGGTTATGGTGATGTTGTTGTTATGGATGGTTTAAGTCTTCTTTTGTTGATGAGGTGATGGCAAAACAATATCTTGATCCCTCCTTGTTAGAATTGAAGGCTATGGTGGAAATGGGCAAAGTGGAGGTTTTCTCCTAAGGGGTAGATGGTGTCCTTAGGTACCAATGTAGGTTGTGTGTACCGTATGTTGATGGCTTAATAAAAAAGATCCTTGATGAGGCTGATAACTCTTCTTATTCTGTCTCGGCCCATTCCACCAAAATGTATAGAGATTTGAGAGAGATGTATTGGTGGGGAGGCATGAAAAGGGACATTGCGAAATTTGTTTCTGGTTGTCGAGAGATTTGAGGGATGTGTTTTAGTGGGGAGGTATGAAGAAAGACATTGCTAAATTTGTATTCGGTTGTCATAGTTTCCAACAAGTCAAAGCTGAGCATCAAAGGCCGGGTGGCCTAACCCAAGACATAGAGATTCCTACTTGGAAGTGGGAGGTGATTAATATAGATTTTGTAGTTGGGTTGCCCAAGACTAGAAAAGGATTTGATTCCATTGGGTTGTTGTTGATAGGATGACAAAATCAACTCATTTCCTACCGGTTAAGACCTCATATGGGGATGAAGATTATGCAAGGTTATACATCCATGAATTGGTGAGGTTGCATAGGATTCCTTTGTCCATCATATCAGATCATGCTGCTCAATTTTCCTTATATTTTGGGAGGTCCTTCCAAAAGGGTTTTGTCACTAGAGTTAAGCTTTTTACGACCTTCCACCTTCAAATTGATGGCCAAGCGAAAAGGACCATCAAGAACCTTGAGGATATGTATAGAGCATTTGTGTTGCAGCTTAATGGTAGTTGGGTCGATCATCTTTCATTGATTGAGTTTTCTTACAATAATAGCTATCATTCTAGCATCGATATCGCTCCTTTTGAGGCACTCTATGGTAGACTTTGTAGATCATTGGTGGGGTGGAATGAGGTTGGTGAGGTCGCATTGTTAGGACTCGATCTGGTTATGGAGGCTCTTGAGAAGGTTAGGATGATTAGGGAAAGGTTGAAGATGGCCCAAAGTCGTTAATGGCTCGCCGAAGAGGACTCGATCTGGTTATGGAGGCTCTTGAGAAGGTTAGGATGATTAGGGAAAGGTTGAAGATGGCCCAAAGTCGTTAACAATCTTATGCTGATATGAGGAGAAGGGAGCTTGAATTCAATGTTGATGATTAAGTCTATTTGAAGGTATCACCCATGAAGGTTGTGGTCCATTTTGGTAAGAAGGGCAAGTTGAGCCCAAGATATTTGGGTCCTTATAGGGTGATGAGAAGGGTTGGCAAGGTAGTTTATGAGTTGGAATTGCCTAGGGAAATGGATTTGGTTGATTCAGTGTTTCATGTGTCTATATTGAGGAAATGTGTGGGTTATCTGAATGCTATTGTGCCTCTTGATGTTATGGGTGTGGTTGAAGATAATTTGACATATGAAGAGGTTCCCACTCAAGCCTAAGGTATTAATCTAAGTCCTTTATATGATCTCAAGTCTTATTTAGCCCTCATATCATTGCATATGTTCATGTTTAAATTGCAAGCCTAAGGTATTAATCTAAGTCCTTTATGTGATCTCAGGTCTTAATTTCAGCCCTATGTTATTGCATGTATTCATGTTTAAATTGACAAGTACATGATGATTTTACACTTATGATGAGATTTTTGAAATGATGTTTAAGTACATTGTTGCATCTCTATGTGGGCTAAAATTTTATGTTTGTGTCTCTCATATATGTCTCTTTGACATCCGGGGACAAATGTTCCCAAGCGAGAGATATTGTAACGACCCCAAAAAGTGCCCGAAAATGTGCCTCGGAAGTGCCCGAAAATATAATTTCCATATATCTCAAAATCCATGTGTGATATCAAAAATTTGACTTCATATTCTTGTTCAGGGGGTCATTTTGAGTGAAAAATAGGTCTAACCCCGATTTAAGAGCAAACAATTAGCAATTTTGATTTTCCAAAAATGTAATTTCCAGTAGGGTTTACGCATCCCTTCCGCGACGCGCACCAGTGTTAAAATTAGTGCAGATTTTTGACTTTGGTCCAAGACATTTAAGTCTTGGGCCTAAGTGTTCAAAAACGTGAAAATACCTATAAATAGCCATTTTTCACCCTCATGTCATTCTAAATATTCCCTAATACTCATTCAAACACTTAGCCAAATATTTTACTGCTAAACTCAAGTCTCAAAATCATTGCCGAATTCTTAAGGATTGCACTCAAGCTTCAAGTCTCCATGTCCAATCTTCATCAAGTTCATTTCTAAAGCTAAGGTATGTGAGTTTCTTTCATGGGTTCCTTTAACCCATGATACCCAAGCTTCCTTTTACTTAATTTTGCATGATTTAAAAATGATTTACTCATGGGTCTTATTTATTATGAAAATCACTGCACACTATGTTAGGATTTATAAAATTGTGACTGTTTTGCTATGTTTTGAGCTATGAAACCAAGCTCTATTCTATGATTTGATGAAGAGTTTTGATATCCATTCCACACTCCAATAGTTCTCGATAAGGTAACAATTAGAGATCTAAAATATATACTCAAGTTTGCAACCTTGAAATATATACGTTAACCTTAGGAACAAATATAAAATCACCCAAATCAAGTACAGATAAGTCAAGATATCTGAGACCCAATAAGTAAATTAAAGACCCATATCAAAAGCACACCTCCAACATTGGGGTTTAGCCATACAAGTTAGAAATAAAAGATATAATACCATACATAGTAGTAGAAGTCATGGGTAGAAAGATTTAGCATAAATAAGTTGATTATCACAAGCCAACTGTCTCCAATTTGATACCCAAAAGCTTCAAAATCCAAACATCTCACAAGCCAACTGTCACCAATTTGATGCCCAAAAGCTTCAAAACCCAAAAATATCTTGTACTCTAAAAGGAAAATTCTCTATACTACTACTAAAGACTAATTATTCTGATATGGAATGAACAAATGATGTACAATGTCCTTTCTAAAATTACTTATATACTCTTTGTAAATGTCTGAATGTTTGTGCTATAAAGTGTCATTCGACAGTCAAGGCCGACCATCACCAAGCACTCTGATGTTGCGCTGAATGTGCACTTGACTGCTTTCATATACATCTTCATAAGGCATTTTCCACTGTAATACTAGGTGATGACTCTATTGTCTGCCTTTCCAATTTGGTGATATGCCAAAATATTCTTCATATTGCCTTTTTATCTGTGTGTTGAGGGCTTTGGGTACTGCAACTTTAGGTGATCACTTGTACACTTCAATGTATCACCGAGTATGCTTTTCGACATCAATTCTGACCGCACACTTTATTTGACCTTGAACCTTCGTTGCTACATAGTTAAGCGATCTCCATGGGCGTTCGATGGCTCGCCGAAGATGCTGGTGAAACTGATTTTCACTGTCTTTTAGCACTTTTGCTCACTCTCTAAGATTCCACCAAGTCTTGCCATTCTACGCACTTTTAGCTCCATTTCCTATCATAGAATATGCATATTTGTTAATAATTGAAATTATTAGTACACTAAGGGCAATTTTTCCTTGCAATTTGACCCTAAAATGAGTCCGAAATATGGACTCATCATAAGCATATTCAAGTATGCATGTATCTATATATATATATTCAGTAGTATGGTGACTTAGCACAGAATGAGATTAGAGGTGGGGGATTATCCTTAAGGGTCCTGATATAAAGTCTACCTTTGTCATAACTATGTACCACCTTAGGATCATGTTTTCCATATATGGATTATTATATTACATAAGACCTACTCTCAGTGATGGGCAAGGCCCATAAGGTGAGGTATAGTCTACCTTTTGTAAATAGACTACTTTTTCTCCAATATAGAGGTAATCTCATGGTCTTATTGGTTGAGGTTATATCCCTACTTATGATTATGTATTATGACATTCATTTATCTTGGTTTATGGCATCTTGATATGGTATTCTCTTATATATATATATGTATATATATATATATACCCTTACATTTTACGCACTTTTAACTCCATTTTTCTATCATAGCATATGCGTATTTGTTAATAATTGAAATTATTAGTACACTAAGGGCAATGTTTCCTTGCAATTTGACGCCAAAATGAGTCCGAAATATGGACTCATCATAAGCATATTCAAGTGTGCGTGTATATGTGTGTATATATATATATATATATATATATATATATATATTCAGTAGTATGGTGACTTAGCACAGAATGAGATTAGAGGTGGGGGATTATCCTTAAGGGTCCTGATATAAAGCCTACCTTTGTCATAACTACGTGCCACCATAGGATCATGTTTTCCATATATGGGTTATTATGTTACATGAGACCTACTCTCAGTGATGGGCAAGGCCCGTAAGGTGAGGTATAGTCTACTTTTTGTAAATAGCCTACTTTTTCTCTAATATAGAGGTAATCGCGTGGTCTTATTGGTTGAGGTTATATCCCTACTTATGATTACATATTATGATATTCATTTATCTTGGTTTATGGCATCTTGATATGTTCGACATCAATATTTTGGTGCCATTGTGGGGGAATTATATATATATATATACACCCTTATCATCTAACATTTGAATGTGGGTTTTATCAATCCCATTTCGTATTGCATGTCTGCGTAGTTAGTACATCCAAAGTACAAATGTATACTCTATGCCTGTATTATATCACAGTACAGGTGAAGGTAGAAGTGTAGGTGATTATATTATCCATCCCCATGGCTAAGTACTGATAATTAACTATCCGAATTGGGTGAGTCCTTATGTTTTGAGGTTAGGACCGTCTATCTTATCTTTCATGCTTTTCTTATATTCTGGAGATAACTCTTCTTTATATTCAGGGTGAGTTAGGGTCTGTCTGAGCCTTCATCTTATGTAATGGTTTAGAGGCATGTATTGGACCTATGTATTATTTCAGTTTCAGCCTTGTACACTCTTATGTTATGATCTTCTGTACGTTATGACTTATGAAAAATTTATGCTTCTGTTATTTATTACTCTACATTTTCCTTAAATGCTTGATTGAATGCTAAGGGGTTAATTTAAGGTTACTTCGAGGATCTCATTCACTATGTTACGGCTAGGGCCTAGGTTTGATTGTGACAAACATAGTATAGGAGCACTAAGGTTTTGAAATGGTCATTGGATTCAAACATGACACGTCAAGTAGAGTCTTGTTCATTGGTATGAAATGCGCCACTGATGTGCTGTCAAAATACAACTCTTTTGATGCTTAAAACTTGGAATTTTATGTGTTCTCAGTGCGATATTGGTAGGTTTGATGTGTTTCTATGTTTGTTTTGCAAGATTTTAGGGTTGGCACTATGTTTTGGAAAATTGTGCAGAAGTTGATGAACGTGAAGATCTACGATACCCTTTACAGGCCATAGAGTATTCTACGAACCATAAAGCTAGTTCGTGTACAATTCTAGTGTAGGGTGAATTTCTGAAGTTGAGTCTACGAACATGCAGACATGCGTTAGAAGACATTACAAGCCACAGGCTTGGTATCGTGCCCTAAGGATCAGAAGGTGGTGACTTGCTGAAAGTCCATCAGATGAGACCCCCTACCAGTGGTTGAATCTTATATGGGCTGTCGAGGTGTGTCACAGTAGACAGTTCCAAAATTGAAGCAACAGTCCACAAAAGCCTGGTTACGAGCCGTAAACTATTATACGACCCGTAGAATCCTTCGTAGAGCCTGTTGACCCGGTTATCCTATTTTATTTTGGTTTTGTATTTTAAACACTATAAGTAGGTTTGTTTATGCTATTTTTCATAGGACAGTAGAGATACAAAAGAGGAATGTGATAGAGCTTGAGAAACACTTATAAAACTTTATTTCGTCTTTCGATCCTAATCTTGTGATTCTCATTAAAGAGTTTGGATTTCTTGTACTTAATTCTCTTATGTAAGTGCTCAATTATGTTATTCAAATTCATAATTTTTGCATTTATACTGATTATGAGTAGCTAAATCCATAACTAGGGTTGTGGGAATGTTGAAGAACTGACAAGGTAAAATTAGATAATTCATAATTCTTGAAAAGTGTGCAAAGATGTATTAATTAGTTCTCTTTGTATTGAATGCTATTTAATGGTGGCCAACATTAGAACCCACCTAGTGTTACTGACTGGACTAAGGTAGCAATAAATTAATAAACAGATTCGATTGATGTTTTTTGTCTAATCAACCAAAGTGGGCCAAGGAGAGGTTGTAATGGAACAATAGGTAACGGTTAGTAATGTCACACTATGGGGATGGACCAAATCACATAGTGAAATTCGTTTCTCACCTGGGCCAAAGAGTTTGGTGAACTTAAGTTACCATTTTGCATGCTACATACTAGAATAGAATTTGATTATCTGGTAATACTGAGTTAAGGAATCATGAGGAACACAATACCCTAGTTCCTCTTCATATTGATTTAATACTTGTTTTAGCTTAGCATTACTATTCATAGTTATTATGGATCCCCCCCATTTTTGGGAGAGAAGTTGGTTAATCAATCGGAATTGTAGCTAAATTCTTCTAAGTCTACCATATTCCCTGTGGGTTCGACCCCAACCTTAGTTAGGTTATATATCTTAATAACAACTGCTTTAGCCTAAAAAATGAGGTGTAGCTTGGGCGACATCAATATTTTGGTGCCATTGTGGGGGAATACAACTAAACTTATCTAACTCAAGTAATTTGAGGATTAATAATTGTTTCCCTCATTATACATTTTTTAGTTGTTTTGGTTCTGTTTTAGCATATATGTATAGTATATTCCCATCATGCGAAGTTGAGGAATAACCTTGACTCCATTTGACCCAAAGATCTAGAGAAGACTAAGAAGGATGGCCTAAGATAATGCAAACAATACGACAAATACAGCTCTGAACCATAATGAGAATGAGAATGCAAATAATGATAACCCATGTCCTCTTGAGGACATGCTCCACATTTTTAATGACGAAGCTTATCAGTGGAATCAATATGGGTTAAACCCTATGGCTATGGAGGTTACAGGAGCTATTGCGTTACAATCATTATCGATTAACACAAAGTTCATAGTTTTGAGTAAGTTGCTTCAAATACTACAAAACCATAGATTGTTCGCAAGCCTATCATTAGAGGATCCACATAGTTATTAACATAACTGAAACGCCATAAAAAGTGCTCAAAAATATGCCTCGAAAATGCCCATAATCGTTATTTCCATATATCTCAAAATACGTGTGTTATATAAAAAATCTTACATCGAATTCGTGATCGGGGGCAAAATTAGTGGGAAATGGGTATAACCCTAATTTTAGAGCAATCGTAGCAAAATTTTATTTTACAATAATTTCGCAAAATAGTAAGGTTTTGTGCTTCTAGCGCGATGTGGCCAGGGCATGAACCTGTGTAGTTAGTTGCTAATTTTTCCTGTTTCGGTCCAAGGCCTTAGGATCTTGGGCTTAAGCCTTCCTATGAGTAAAAACACCTATACTTAGTCATTTTTCAACCCCATATCATTCAAAACATTCCCCAAAACCCACTCTAACTCTTAGACAAATATTTCATCCAAATTCAAGTGTCCCAAACTCATCTTCGGATCTCAAGAAATTCATTCAAGCTTCAAGTTCTCATTCAAATCTTCTTCAAGAAAATCTCCAAATTTGAGGTATGTGGGTTTCAATCATTGGGTCATTTCACCCATGGTGCCCAACCTTCTTTTTTATATAAATTGTATGCTTTTAAGTTGAATTACATATGGGTATCTCTTACTATGAATTTGATTTTAAACTATGATGGGGTTTCATGAAATGTGGACTGTTTAAGCATGTTTTGAGTTATGAATCTATGATCTATTATAAGATTTGATGAGGGGTTTCAATGTATCTTGCATCAGGGTGTTACCAATTGTAGGTGGGTTGCTTTACGTTATGTTTTCTCACATGATTTCACTCTTGAATTGTATGATTTTAAACTAGCATTGCACACCCACCAAGTGATTGATAAAATGTCTGGTTATGGATTCTTAAGGTATTGATTATTTATTGTATGGTTTATGAGTCAGGTGAATTTATGATGATGAAAGGAATGTTTGTATGTGATGATTTCATGAAAAGTATCTATGGTGTTGCAAGTTGACCACACCTTGTTGGGGGGTGATATGGCTCAACCACCTTGTCTGAGGGTGCTATTTTCATACTACCATATTGAAGGGTATACACCTTGATTGCCTTCTCAGGCAGTGGTAAGCCGGTACTACCATATGGAGGGGTAGATACCTTAATTGCCTTGTCAGGGGGTGGTAAGCCCGTACTACCAATTGAGGGGTAGATACCTCAATCATCTTGTCGGCGGATGGTATGCCCGTACTACCAATTGAGGGGTAGATCCCTCAATCTCCTTCCAAGGGGGTGGTATGCCTTGGATTCCAAGTACTAGTTTGCTTGGTCTACGATGATGGTCTCTTCTTACACATGTAATATGTTGTATACAAGCATGTTTTACTTCAAGCATTGATCATTCATACCATATAGTTAATATACTTATCCCTTACCTATGTTTATATATTTTGACTATGTTGACTATCTCTTATTGCATTACATCCTACATACTTAGTACATTAAATGTATAATGCATAATCTATCCCTACATGATGTTACCATGTAGGAACCGGAGCTCATCACGATCATCCTCCACGTGGCTAGTTTTTGGACATCTTGAAGATTAGCTTTGGTGAGTCCTCAAGTTCAGGAACACTAGCTATGCTATTCTTGCCTATGTAATTCCTTTATGTTGAACTCTTGATATAATGTGGTGAGCCCAGAAAGTGCCTTGACCCCGCCCTATCTATGCTAGAGGTGTTGTTGGAAAAGTGATTTAATTATGCTTGAGCTTTGACTCTTCTATGATTTATGCTATTAAACACTTTCTTTAGTCTCTTTATCCTTATTTGTACCCTCTTGTTGTTGTTTAATTACTTCCGCGACTGAGGATGTGCAAATGATAAGCTAAGAGGCTAGTTTGGGGCCCCTTTATGTTCCTATTCACCATGTCACATCTAGACTCTAGGCTTGGGTCATGACAAACTTGGTATCAGAGTACTAGGTTGTTAATAGTCATCGGTATCCAACATACCATATCGATTAGAGTCTTGTTCATGGTTATGAAGTGCACCACAATCAAGGTTGTTAATGGTCCTCGGAATCCAACACTCTGCATTGATTAGAGTCTTATTCATGGTTATGAAGTGCACCACAATTATGAGTAAGAGGCTATGAGGCATTTTAGGAAATATTTCCCTTCTTCTTGATCTATGTCATGCTATAGGAGTTATGATAAGGTTTTTCCCCTAATGAATATTCTTTACTATGCTAGATCATACCTATTCCAAGAGGAAAAAGAGCTCGTTCACCCGAGGAGCAACCAGCCCCTCCCGCTACTTAAGCTCCTCAAGATGGGGGAGTGGCCCATGAAGAGTTACAGGAAGCCATTACCATACTAGTCCATCCCATGACTAATCGAATCAACCAAGGGGCCCAAGCCCCTCATGCTCCTACTCCGGCCTCTAAGGTGAGGGATTTTACTATGATGAATGCACCGGAGTTCCATGGATCTAAAGTTGATGAGAATCCTCAAGAATATATTGATGAGGTGTACAAAGTGTTGTCTATTATGGGTGTTATATCGGAGGAGAAAGTGAAGTTGGTAGCCTACCAACTCAAATAGGTGGCCAAAATATGGTTTACTCAATGGGAAGTGGAGTAGAGGAACAAAAATGTGATCCTTTGGGAGGAGTTGAAGGTGGCATTTCTCAACCAGTTCTTCCCTCTTGAGATAAGGGAGGCAAAATGATTGAATTCATGAATTTAAAGTAAGGGTCGATGAGAGTAAGAGAGTATGCCCTTAAGTTCAACCAACTTTCTAAATATGCTTCAAAATTGGTGGCCGAGCCAAGGTCTACGATGAACAAGTTTCTAATGGGTGTGTCCAACTTGGTAAATGGAGAATGTCGTGCTGCCATGTTGATAGGTGATATGGACTTGTCTCACCTCATGACTTATGCTGAACAACGAGAGGGGGAAACATTGAGAAAGAGAAGAATGTGTGAGGCCAATAAGGCTTGTTTTGGAGGTAGATTTCAAGGTCCCAAGGGTGGCGGTTTCATCAAGGTCAAGGTTCTTCCAATGCTCCTAATAGAAGGTTTTCCAATGACAACCCAAGATTCCAAGGTGTTGGTGGTGTAGTGCCTAATACTATGTACCCAAGATGTGGTAGAGGCCATGATGGCCCATGTTTGGCGAACATCAATGCTTGCTTTTTGACCAAGGTGATGATAGTGGCAAAGAAGTGGCTAGGGAGGTCTATTGGTAGGCTAGATTGGGGGTTAGGTTGGAAGAGGTTGATAATGATGAGGTTGATGATTGATTGTCCTCGTAATCACAACAAGGGTAGAGATAGATGTTCACAAGGCTAAGGTGCAAATGCGGGTCCTAGAGGAAGGGGATGTCAACAAGGTGGTTCCCCAAGGCACAATCGATTCTATGCTTTTCAAACGATATAAAAGGTAGATGACGTGCCCGATATCATCATCGGTATGTTAAAAGTCTTTCATTTTGATGCGTATGCATTGATAGATCGAGGTGCCACTCTTTCTTTTGTTACTCCTTTTGTTTTCAAAAAGTTCCATGTTAAACTTGAATTATTGTGTTAGCCATATGAGGTGTCTACTCCCATTGGTGCATCCATTGTTGCTAGAAGGGTCTATAGAAATTATCATGTTTTCATTTTGCGTAAAATATTGCCTTGTGATTTTATTGAGTTGGATATGGTAGATTTTGATGTAATTCTTGGGATGGGTTGGTTGCATGCATATTATGCCTCTATTTATTGTAGAATCCGTAGGGTCAAATTCCAATTTTCTAATGAACCCATCCTTGAGTAGAAGAGTGATAATGTCAAGAGTAGGTTTATTTCTTGCATTAAAGCTCAAAAGTTGATTTCTAAGGGGTGTCTATACCATCTTGTAAGGGTTAGGGATGTTGAGTCCAAATTCCTTCCCATAGGGTCAGTTCCGGTGGTTAATGAATTCCTTGATGTTTTTCCTAGTGAGCTTCTCGATGTTCCTCCCAAAAGGGAAATAAATTTTTGCTTAGACCTCCTTCTCGATTTCAACCCATTTCTATTCCCTTTTATTGTATGGCCCCAGTGGAGTTGAAGCAGCAATTAAGGGACTTATTGGGGAAGGATTTTATTAGGCCTATCAAATTACCTTGGGGTGCACCAATGTTGTTTGTGAAGAAGAAGAATGGTACTCTTAGAATGTGCATTGATTACCGGCAACTTAATAAGGTCAGCATAAAGAATAAGTACCCTCTACCAAGGATTGATGATCTTTTTGACCAACTTCAAGGGGCTAGTGTCTTCTCTAAGATTGATCTTTGATCTAGGTATCACCAAGAGAAAGTGAGAGAGTGTCACATTCCCAAGATGACCTTCCGAACTAGGTATGGGCACTATAAGTTTGTGGTTATGTCTTTTGGGTTGACCAATGCACCGGCTATCTTGATGGATCTTATGAATAGGGTCTTTAAACCATACCTTGATTTCTTTCTAGTGGTATTTATTGATGATATCTTGATCTATTCCCATAGTGAGTAGGACCCAGCGGATCACTTGAGGGTAGTGTTGTAAATCTTGAGGGAGGAAAAGTTGTATGCCAAGTATGAAAAATGTGAGTTTTGGTTGAAAGAGGTTGTTTTTCTAGGTCTTGTGGTGTCAGGTGATAGTATTAAGGTGGATCATAAGAAGAAAGAAGTAATTAGAAATTAGCCTAGACCTTCGACTCCATCGGACATTAGAAGTTTCTTCGGTTTGGCGGGTTACTACTGGAGGTTTATTAGTGGTTTCTCTTTTATTTCTTCTCCCATCACTAAGTTGACCCAACAGAAGGCAAAATTTGCATAGACCAATGAGTGTGAAATGAGTTTCTAAACTTTGAAAGATAAGCTTTTCTCCGCTCCTATCTTGTCTTTACAGGAAGGATTAGAAGGGTTTGTTGTGTATTGTGATGCCTCAAGAATTAGTTAGGGTTGTATTTTAATGCAAAATGTTAAGGTGATAGCTTATGCCTCTAGACAAATTAAGGTGCATGAAAAGAATTATCCTACCTAAAATCTTGAATTGGCTATCGTGGTATTTGCTTTGAAGATTTGGCATCACTACTTATATGATGTTCATGTCGATGTGTTTACCGATCATAAGAGTCACCAATATGTGTTCACCCAAAAAGATCTCAACTTGAGACAACGAAGGTGGTTAGAGCTCCTCAAAGATTATGATATGAGTATGCATTATCACCCCGGTAAGTTTAATGTTGTGGCCAATGGTCTAAGTAGGGTGTCATGGGTAGTCTATCCCATGTTGATGATAGTGGCAAAGAAGTGGCTAGGGAGGTCTATTGGTAGGCTAGATTGGGGGTTAGGTTGGAAGAGGTTGATAATGATGAGGTTGTTGGTTGTTCTAAATCTTCTTTGGTTAAGGAGGTAATGACAAAGCAAGATCTTGACCCTGCCTTGTTAGAGTTGAAGGCCTTGGTGAGAGATGGTAAGGTGGAGGTTTTCTCTGAAGGGGGAGATGTTGCCCTTAGATACCAAGGTAGATTATGTGTGCCTAGTGTTGATGACTTGAGAAAGAAGATTTTAGATGAGACTCATAGTTCTTACTGTTCTATTCACCCTAGTTCTACAAAGATGTATAGAGATTTGAGGGAAGTGGTTTGGTGGGGTGGTATAAAGAAAGACATTGCTAAGTATGTATCCGGATGTCATAATTGCCAACAAGTTAAAGCCGAGCATCAAAGGCCAGGTGACCTAGCCCAAGAGATAGTGATTCTTACTTGGAAGTAGGAGGAAATTAACATGGATTTTATGGTTGGGTTGCCTAAGACTAGAAAACATTTTAATTCTATTTGGGTTATAGTTGATAGAATAACAAACTCGGCTTATTTCCGATCTGTTAAGACTACTTATGGTGCCGAATATTATGCCAAATTGTACATTCATGAGCTGGTTAGATTGCATGGGGTGCCTTTGTCTATCATATCATATCGTGGTACTCAATTCACTTATCATTTTTGGAGGTCCTTCCAAAGAGGTCTTAGTATAAAGGTAAAGCTTAGTACGACCTTTCAACGTCAAATGGATAGCCAAGCCGAAAGAACTATCCAGAATCTTAGGGATATACTTAAAGCTTATATTTTGGAGTTTAAGGGTAGTTGGGATGAACACCTTCCAGTCAATTTGTTTATAACAATAGCTATCATTCAAGCATTGGTATGGATCCTTTTGAGGGTCTCTATGGTAAACATTGTAGGTCCCCAATTGGATGGCTCAAGGTAGGGGAGATGGCTTTATTAGGCTCAGATTTGGTTATAGAGGCCATGGAGAAGGTGAGGATGATAAGGGAAATATTGAAAATAGCCCAAAGTAGACAAAAATCCTATGCTGATGTGAGGAGAAGGGACATTGAATTTAAGGTTGGTGAGTGGGTCTATTTGAAGGTCTCACCCATGAAGGGTATGGTTCATTTTTGTAGTAAATTGAGTCCAAGATTTGTGGGTCCTTATAGAGAGGTGAGGAGGATTGGTAAGGTGGCCTATGAGGTTGAGTTGCCCAATGATATGAATATGGTCCATCCAGTTTTCCATGTGTCTATGTTGAGAATGTGTGTGGGTAACACAAGTGCTATTGTGCCTTTAGATGTTGAGGGTTTTCTTGAAGACAATTTGACTTATGAAGAGGTCCCCATCAAAATTTTGGATATACAAGTGAAGAGGTTGTGGAACAAGGATGTAGCTTCTGTCAAGGTTCTTTGGAGAAACCAACAAGTAGACAGTGCCAATTGGAAAGCTAAGGTGGACATGTAAAAGTTATATCCCTATCTCTTCCATTCCACTAAAGCCTAAGGTACTAATTTAAGTCCCCTATATGATTTTATGTCTTATGTTTCAGCCCTTATGTCATTTGCATGCATTCATGATTATGTTGGCAAGTTTGTAGTGATTTTTGACGCTTATGTTTAGATTTTAAAATGATGTTTAAATAAATTATTGCATTCATATGTTGGGCTAAAATCATCTTGATTACTTCTCTTATATACATTTCTTTGATATTTGGGGATGAATGCTCCCAAGGGGGAGATATTGAAACGCCTCAAAAAGTGCCCATAAATGTGCCTCAGAAATGCACATAATCATTTCCATGTATCTTAAAATTCGTGCGTAATGACAAAAATCTAACTTCATATTCATGATCAAAGGGCAAAATTGAATGGGAAACGGGTATAACCCAAATATTAGAGCAACCATAGCAAAATTTTGTTTTCCAATAATTTCACAAAACAGCAAGGTTCTGCGCCCTGTATATTTTGTTGCCTGTTTTTCCTGTTTTGGTCCAAGGCCTTGGGGTCTTAGCCTAAGCCTTCCTAAGTGTAAAAATACCTATACTTAGTCATTTTTCGACCTCATATCAATCAAGACATTCTCCAAAACACTCTCTAACACTTAGCCAAATATTTCATCAAATTTAAGTATCCCAAACTCATCTCCGGATATCATTACATTCATTCAAGCTTCATGTCTCATTCAAAGCTTCTTTAAGAAAATCTCCAAATTTGAGGTATGTCAGTTTGAACCATTGGGTCATTTCACCCATGGTGCCCAACCTTCCTTTTTATGTAAATTGAATGTTTTTAAGTTGAATTACCTATAGGTATCTCTTATAATGAATTTGATTATAAACTATATATGTTGAGGTTTCATGAAATATGGACTGTTTAAGCACGTTTTGAGTTATGAATCTATAATCTATTATGATATTTGTTGAGGGGTTTCAATGTATCTTGCATGAGGGTGTGACCAAGTGTTGGTGGGTTGCTTTATATTAATGTTTTCTCACATGATTTCACTCTTGAATTGTATGATTTTGAACCAGCATTGCACACCTACCAAGTGTTTGATAAAATATCTGGTTATGGATTCTTGAGTTATTGATGATCTATTACATGGTTTATGAGTCAGGTGAATTTATGATGATGAAAGGAATGTTTGTATGTGATGACTTCATGAAAAGTATCTATGGTGTTGTATGTTCACCACACCTTGTTGAGGAGGTGATATGGCTCAACCACCTTGTCCGAGGGTGCTATTCCCATACTACCATGTTGAGGGATATACACCTTGATTGCCTTGTTAGGTAGTGGTCAACCGGTACTACCATATGGAGGGTTAGATACCTTAATCACCTTGTCAGGGGGTGGTAAGCCCGTACTACCAATTGAGGGGTAGATACCTCAATCATCTTGTCGGCTGGTGGTATGCCCGTACTACCAATTGAGGGGTAGATACCTCAATATCCTTCCAAGGGGATGGTATGCATTGGATTACAAGTACAAGTTTGCTTAGTCTATGATGATGGTCTCTTCCTACACATGTAATATGTTCTTTACAAGCATGTTTTACTTCAAGCATTGATCATGCATTCCATATGGTTAATATACTTATCCATTTCCTATGTTTATATATTTTGACTATGTTGCCTCATGTTAGAGGTGTTGTTGGAAAAGTGATGTAATTGTGCTTGAGCTTTGACTCTTCTATGATTTATGCTATTGAAAACTTCCTTTAGTGTCCCTTTATCCTTATTTGTACTCTCTTGTTGTTGTTTAATTGCTTGCAAGACCAAGGATGTGTAAATAATATGCAAAGAGGATTGTTTGGGGCCCCTTCGTGTTCCAATTCGCTGTGTCACATCTAGGACCTAGGCTTGGGTCGTGACAACAATGTTGCATTTGTTCACCAGTTGGGCTAAGTCGTAAAAGGCCGTTTTGGAGTGGTACTTCCTGAGATCGAAGAAGCTCAAGTTGAATGATCAAATTAACAACTTTGAGCAACTTTCTAAGGACTTGATCATTACTACATGGGAACGGTTCAAAAAATTCTTGAGGAGTGTTCCTAACCATAAAATTATTGATGATGCATTGGTGGTGATCTTATACTGTACCCTAGATGAGAATAGTCAAACCTATGCTGATACTATTATGGGGAATATGTTCTTGGATCAACCATTTGCAAGGATCGCTGAAAGGATTAAATGGGTGGTCTAGACAAATCGTGCATGAGGGCAAAGAGACAAATTATCTACCAAAAGCTCATGCACTGTCAGTATTAGATCGGAGCAAGCTAAAATAAATGAAAAGATAATACAATTGATTGCCCAAATCTTTATAGGTATGGAGGTAATGATGAAACACAATCAAGAAAGAGTTAATACATTTGCTCATCAGCCTTCGCGAGCACCCATGTATGATGATCCATACTATGAGAAGGACACATGCTTCATTGCTGATCAGATAGGGGGTTTTCAAACCAATGCCTAAGGGTCCAACCAGGACTACTGGTACCAAGGTCAAGGTCAAAACTATAATTGAGATGGTGCTTTTAGAGAAAACCATGGAGGTTTATATGATAGGGGGCCAAGAAAGAGATACAAATCATGACCACAGAGATGGCAATAAAAATGGTTCTTATGTGCAACGACACAACCATGATATTGGTGCTAGTAGTTTTAGAGTTTGAGAGGATGTTTGGTCGCCTGTTGAAGAAAGCTGAGACATAGGATGAGACTATGAGGGGGCTGAACTCTGACATCTCTATCATAAATAAGAAAATTGAATCTCATTTTGTTGCTATCAAATAGCTTGAGCAATAGTTTGGCCAAGTATCAACTCAACTCAACCAGCATCAGTGAGGTACACTGTCTATCAACACAGTTCAGAACCCAAAGAAAGAAAGGCAGTGATGGTGGTCATTAGTCATGGTGGAAAGAGTACCATTGATCCTTGTATGCCAGTAGAAGATGGTGATGTCAGATAGAAAGCGGTTCAAGTCATGGATACGGATACCTTATGTTCTATTAAAATACAACTCTTTTGATACTTCATACTTGGAATTTTGTGTGTTCTCAACGCGATGTTAGTAGGTTGTATGTATTATTGTATTCTATTTACAAGATTCTATGGTTGGCTTTGATTTTGAGAAGATTCTACAGAAGTTGCTATTTTTGATGATATACGAGTCCCTTTACGGGCCGTAGTGCATTCTATAGGATGTGAAAGAGGTCTCATGGAGAATTCCAATGAGGGGCTAATTTTTTGAAGTTTATTCTACGAACATGCAGATGGGTCGTGCAATAATTTTGTGATTCTTAAATCATGTTTCGTGCCCTGAGGATCAGAGAAGAAGGACTTTCTGAATATTCATCAGACGAAACCCCCTATAGGCCATAGAACACTCTATGGATCGTAGAGGGGTGTCGTGGATCACAAGTCTAGTTTTGCTGCAATAATGTACGGGAGCCAGATTACCATCCGTGGAACACAATATGACTGGTAAAGTTATTCGTGAGACGTGCCGACTCAGTTATCGTATTTTGTTTAGGACTTGTATTTTGAATATTATAAATAGGTTTTTAGGTTATTTCTCATTAAGATTTGAAGAGTTGAACAATTTGAGAGATAAATACTGAGATTTAGTAGAGAAACCATTTGAGAGTTTTGAGAAATAGTTTTTCTTTGAGTTTTGAGAAATAGTTTTTCTTTTATTTGATTTTATAATCTTATGATTCTCACTGAAGCTTGGATTTACTTGTGGTTAATTCAATTATGGACATGCTCTATTTGTTATTCCAATTCATAAGTCTTGCATCTACACAAATCACGAGTAGCTAAATCCACAACTAGGGTTATTGGAACCATGTAGAACTAGCAAGGTAAAATTGAATGATTCATAATTCTTGGAAAGTGTGGATGCATGTATTAATTAACTCTCTTCATTCTGCATATTTTCTAGTGGTGGAAAACATTAAAACCCGCCTAGTGTTACTGATTGGACCAAGGTAATAATAAATAGGAAAATAGATTAATTAACAGGATTTTATTGATGTGTTCTCGTCTAATCAACCGAACTGGGCCAAGGGGAGGCTGTACTGGGACTAATGGGTAAGGGTTAGTAATGCACACTATAGAGATGGGCGAAATCATATAGTGGAATGCACCTCTTGCTTGGGCCAAAGGGTTTGGTGAACTTAACTTATTGCCCTGCATGCTACAGACTAGAAAGGAATTAGGTTATCCAGTTATGCTGAGTTAGGGAATTATGGGGAACACAATACCCTACTTTCTCCCCATATTGGTTACACTCTTGTGTTAGTTAGGTTTACTTTTCTACTTGTTATTGCAAAACACCCTTTTGGGGAGATAACTTGGTTGATCACTCAAATTGCATTAATTAAATTCTCCGAAGTCTACATATTCCTTATTAGTTTGACCCTAACCTTGGTTAGGTTCTATTTCTTGACAACCACTACTTTATCCTCTGGAGAATATTGCTCCACAACCATAGGATTTCAATGCCAACGCTTATAAGTGCAATCAATATAGGCTGAATCCTATGGCTATGGAGGTGACTGGAGCTATTATGTTGCCACCACTACCAGATGACACAAAGCTTATGGTTTTGAGTGGGTTGCTTTAGATGCTACAGAATTGTGGGCTATTTGTAGGCTTACCATCAGAGGATCCTCATTGCCATCTACAAAACATTTCATTTGTCTGCAAGAGTGTCATGGGATCACATAATCTATTTATGGGTGCTATGGGACTTCATTTCTTCCTATTATGTCTTACAGGTAATGTAGAACTGTGGCTATCTGAGCTCCCGCAAAGTTTGATCACCTGTTAAGCTGAATTGCCAAAGGCTTTTTTAGAGAGCTATTTCTTGAGGTCGAAGAAGCTCAAGTTGAAAGATCAGATCAACAACTTTGAGCCACTTCCTGGTGAATCGATCAGTACTACATGAGAGTGGTTTATCAAGTGCTTGAGGAGTGTCCTGGACCACAAAATTATCGATGATGCCTTAGTGGAGATCTTCTACCATGCCCTTGATGAAAATAGTTAGGCTTGTACTAATACCATTATGGGTGGCATGTTCTTAGATTAGCCATTCACAAGGATTGCCGTAAGAAAGGAGATAGTGGTCAAGACCAATCATATATGGGGCCGAAAAGATAGAGCATCTAACAAAAATGTGTGCACTGTTAGTATTGGTTCAGAGCAAGCTAAGATAAATGAAAAGATTATGCAAGAGCTTGCCCGAATCCGTACAGGTATGGAGGTAATGATGAAGTATAATCAAGAGAGAGTTAATGTAGTTGTTCATCAGCCTCAATAGTCACCTATGCATGATGAGACCTACTATGAAGAGGACACTTATTTTATAGCTTATCAGACAGGGTGTTTTTGGATAAGTGCCCAAGGGTCCAATTAGGACTATTGGCGCCAAGGTCAAGGAAACCAAGATTGGAACTTTAATTGAGATGGAGCTTTCAGAGACAACCAGGGGGGATACTATGACTGGAATCGGGTCTAAGACAGAGATGCAAATTGGGGCAATAGAGATGATTATAGAAATAATCCTTATGTGCCACCACACAACCGCAACACAGGTGCTAGTAGTTCTATAGTTGAGGGGATATTTGGTCATCTATTAAAGAAAGCTAAGACATAGGATGAGACTTTGAGGGGAATTAAATATGAGATCTTCAATATATATTAGAAAATCGAGTCTCATTTTGTTTCCATTAAATAGCTTGAGCAATAGTTCGGTCAAGTGTTGACCCAACATAATCAGCGTCAGATAGGTACACTATGGAGTAACATAGTTCATAATCCTAAGAATAAAGGGTAGTACATGGAGGTTACTTCTTATGCTGGCAAGAGCATGATTGATACTCTTATGCAAGTTGATAAGTATGATGTTTGAGAGGAGACAGTTGCGGTCAAGGATGCGGATACCGGAGAGATCATGGCAAGCCCATTCCTAGGCCTCCTCTTCACTTCCATTCAAAGAATTATAAAAAGGAAGGAGGAAGGCAAGTTCAAGCACTTTGTCTCCATGCTGTAACAACTCTCTATCAACATCCCTCTCACCGAGGCCCTGCAGAAGATGCCAGGATATGCAAAGTACATGAAGGACCAGGTTACAAAGAAGCGTACTATGAGTTAGGAGCTCTCCTAATAGATTCAATATTGCAGTTCAATTGTTACGAAGTCTTTGGTCCAAAAGCAAGAAGATCCTGACGCTTTACATTGGAGATGTGGAGTTCACAAGGGCATTATGTGATCTCAGTGACAATATTAATTTAATATCCCTTGTGGTCTTCAAAAAGCTAGGATCGGGAGCCCCTACTCCGACGAGCATGCAATTGTTGATGGCTGATCGTACAGGGAAGAAGACTATGGGGATACTATATGATGTGCTTATAAAGGTTAAAAAATTCATATTCCCCACAAAATTTGTGATCCTAGATTACGAAGTCAACTTTGACATCCCAATCATCTGCGGAAGACCATTCCTAGCCACTAGTCGAACACTAGTGAATATAAAAGCAAGTCAACTCAAGTTTAGATTAAACAACAAAGAAATCATCTTCAATATCTGTCAGTCTATGAAGAGGCCAAATAATTTGAAGAATGAGGTTAAGTCACTTCGTGAAGTTTGAGTAACCAAGTTGTCCAAATCATGCCACAACAATAAATCAAGTACTACTTGGGAAGCAACCCAAGGTACACACCAATGTAATAGTTATAGTTGTAGCTTTATTTTCAGTTTTTGGACTCATAGGTAGTTTATTTTCTTGTATTTTTGTTATAATTTTTGACATTGGACTGGTTGCATATAGGGTAATAGTGTGTTGTGAAGAATGTGTAGATACATGGCTAAGTCAGCTATTCTTGGCTGAGAAGTGCATCAAGAAGTGCTCTACGACTAGTTCTACAGGCCATAAACTACTTTACAATCTATACACCATCTTGTAGATATTTCCAGTAAGCAAAATGTTGTACACCCTAGTCCACGAGCCAACTTTACTTCATGAATGGGGCTCATGGACCCCAGGTAAGGTTTTTGAATTTTTGACTAAGTGTACGGGTCTCTACAACTAATTCTATGAGTCGTACTCTATTAAGACTCGTAGACTGGTCTGTGAAAACCACTCTTGAAAACTAGGGTTTGGATGTTCTATGAAACCACAATTCACGAGCCATAAAATCTCTATGGCCCGTAATCAAGGTTTCATAGAATCCTTTCCTAATAGTTTTTAATTGACCTGGTCAAAGTATAAATACTGGGATCAAAACATTTTGACCCCATTTGAGCCCTAATTTACAAAATATACTCGGTCAAAATGCCACCCCTAATCAATCGTCCACCGATGACAACAACCCCTCAATTTTCTGGTGGCCTACGATTTTTATTGTCTCATCACCTCCTTTATCTTCTACAATCTAATCACATAATTTTGTAAGTTCTAGGTCAATCAAATATCACTGCTTTGCTAATAATTGTGTGGTTAAATTGAAAATTTTGTCGAGTATGGTTCTGTTAGACATAAACCCATGTGTGAAAATTGATATGTTGATAACTGAATTATGGTTGCCTATTGTTGAAATATGTGTTGTTGCCTTGTTTATGTTTGAATAATGTGTTGTGGTGCCTATTGAATCATCCACCATTTGCAATGAATTGATTATGTGTGTGAGTTGGTGTGTCTAATGACATGGGTACATTATTTTGATGTTATTTCATTCATACGGGGTCGGGACAGTTTGGGATGTATACTCGTTATTTTTAATGGGGTACATGTGTTAATTATCATGTTGGGTGTTGGTTATTGTGTTGAAAATAATGTGGGTGTATGTGTATTGCTACGACGATAGTAGAATAGGTTGAAAGAAGTCGTATGAGGTCTGTATTGATGGACTTAGAAACTCAGGTAATTGAGTTTTATGGTTTACGAGTGGATTTTATAATTCGTGGAACATTGCAAGAGACGTAATTGCCCCTCATATAAGATTCTAGAAACCTAAAGTTTCAGAGTACCCATCAGACGAGACCTTTTACGAGTCATAGAACACTTTACAGCTCATAGATAGGTATTGTGGATCCCTACCTGAAATAAATTTAGACACTGGAATCCTCTATGACTGAGTCTACGACTCCTAGTACATTCTATGAGTTGTACCTGGTCTCATAGACATTTCAAGTAAAAAAAATATTAGCAAACACTATTTTACGAGATCCTTTTATGGCTCACAGTTTCCACTATGACCTATAAAGGTACTCTCGTAGACCTTTCCGCAGCTAAGTCTGATTTATTTTTGCACTTTAATTTTTATACTTTGGGGCTAACCAAGGTGCATAAAAATCTACATTTTAGTTACTATGGTCTCGAAAGGAAAAGATGATGAAATTGGGGCCTTGTAGAGGAGGCTCAAATATGAGTCCTAGGGGGATGAGTAGACCCCCACCCAAAGTGGATTAGAAGAGGAGCTCAGCATCCAGCCGGACCTAGAGGATGATAGACCATAGATGAGGGCAGCTTCAAGAGCTAGGCAGACTCGGGCTTTTATCATTCGTACTCCCTATTCTGATGAGGGAGACAGTGACAAGAGCAACTCCATTCAGATGACTTCGTACAAAGAGGAGTCCAAGTTAGAGTCAGGCTCTGATGACGGATTATTGACAGTCCCTTCTGCCACACCGTGGGCATCACCATCTCCACCAAACACTCTTACTAGTCGGTGGTATGTTACGGGTATGCAAGTCATCCACATTGATTACTCACTAACTATAGAGAGGGGCAAGCCAGCTCGCTACATTTATGAGAAGCCTCGAGTCATCCCAAACAGTGTCCCCTGTCTCCATGATACTATAATTAGATAGGGTTGCACTGGCTTACCAGATCACTCAAGAGTTACTCCTCGACCACGGGGAGGGAATTCTATACTTCATATGTAGCCACCATTTCCAGTACTCTTCCCAAGGGGAAGAAGCTTCTAGCTCAACCGGACTGATGGATACCAAAGTGAGAGGCTGGTGGATGGACATCTTGAATCCACCATATGCTATTTAGCCCAGAGTGCACTACCCCGAGATCCACAACTGAGTTTGATGAAAGAGTGGGGCAGACGAGGGACTTGATAGTAATGAGAGATTCAGATCACATAGCTAGCTTGATGATGTAGGTGGCTGAATTGATTGCTGAGTAGGGTCTCAAACCTCTATAGGTTGCCACTTACTTAGAGCTTATTATCAAGGTTTCTCTCAGTTTCCACACAAAATTTTGGTGGGCAGTTGTCAGATCATGAATTGGTCGCCACTTATTGATAATACTTTGATGCTAGAGCATGCGGTACTAGTTGCTAGCATCTCAGCTGGCTACAAGATACATTGGGCCCACCCCATTATTGAACAGATCCACTAGGCGAACCTGAAAAGGTCCACCTCCATCCCCTTTCCATGTTTGATCTATAAAATCTGTCTAGAGTTGGGTAGAGAGTGTACACGAGCTAGACTTGCTGATCAAGGTCCAATATACTTTGGATACCAGCTTGATCTAGGCTGAGGAGAACCTAGTTGCACTCTAGCAAGCATCGCACTAGCCTACTCTTATGCCAGAGATATTCACCCCAGTGCCACCGTCTGAGGTTCCACATACCATCACTGCTGCTACTATAGAGATATGCCCCCACAGACCAAGGCAGATAAAGAGAGGTGGCCTGCTACTTCTGCTCTTGTACCATAGGTCAGTTTATCACAAGCTGCACCCATGGGCATAGTCTATGTGTCCGCAGTATCTATTAAGGCAATGGCGCAACGATTATCACTTGTAGAGGCCCAGTTGACTCATTAGATTAGGTCTTGGGTCTGCCATACCATCACAAAGTTAGAGGGCGGCATGCAAGCATTCACAGTCGCTACTATTCAGGACCGCATTACCATCATGAATGCCCGCATTTATGCCTTTGAGAAGGGGGTCCAACAGAGTTAGAGCATGACTTGATCCATAGATTTGATAGCCTTATAGATGGAAATCCAGTGACTCTTGGCTGATATGACAGCAGAGGAGGAGCTCAAACTTATCTTGTGAGAGTTGATAAAGGAGCAAGAGATACAACATGCTCATGAGCTCGAGCAGGTAAGAGGTACTGGCCCCTCTCGACAAAGTGCTTCTACTAAAGAGGCCACCATGCAAGTTGAGAGTGGTTAGACTCAGCCACACATCGAGGTTTAGGAGCCCAGGTATGCTTTTTGACCCCTAGTTAGTTATTTTTCTTGGATTGTTGTGCATTAGGGATAATGCAACTCTTTTTTGATGGGGTGTTGGTACTTATGAGCCTTAGCAGTGTCTGAGTAGCTTGGGTCCATAACTACCCCAATTTTTGATCCTGAGGTCTTCTTGCCTGTGTTCTTTTTTCCCATGGATAATTACTTTTTGTTAAACTAGCAAGTTTAGGATGTTTAGGTAGTATTTGTAGTATATAGTACAAATATTTGTGGCATATGTATGTTTTTGCATTTTTGGTAGAAAATGATACCTGCTAATTTTTGATTAGTTAGTCTAGATAGCAATAATGTATGTTTAGGTGTGTTGACAATGCTTGTTCTGATAAGTGACGTTAAATTGATATATAAATCATGATATGAGAGTCTTTTGTTGGTAATGTAATCAGTGCCATGCGAGTGTGAGCTTAATTTGCTAAATTCATGTATTGTGTGCTAATTCAGAACTTGCCTTGTTACTCTATGTTAGATTGTAGATTAATTAGATTAGGAAAAGATCTTAAGTCATTATTCTTAAAAGTCCACTTAGCCTAAATGACCAACTAAATTTGTAGAATATCCCTTGATCATAATGTTTGAGCCTGACATGTACCTATTCTTTGCTAATACCTACATAACCAAGCCTTGTTAGTTATAAAATTCTGAAATTGGTCCTATTCCTTCCTTAAACATTGTGTACCTTGACTAAGGCAAAAAGCATAAGTTGAAGATGGCTACCAAAAGTGGTCCTAGTTGTGATGATGGATAATGTGCACCTCAACTCAGGCCAAAAGCCTAAGTTGAGGGTGGCTGGTGTAAGGGTGAAACAAAGATGAGGGGAAAGTTAGTGGTATAGAGAAAAGGAGAAAAATCATGTACTGGCTACAAGAAAAATAAGTGATGTCTTCGTTGTGAGCTAAAAAGAAAAAGGAAGTGTAAAGCAAGGTAGAAAGCTAAAAAATGAAAAGAAAGCACCCAGAAAAGCTCAGGAAAAAAGGGAGAATAGAGTGAAAGTAAAAGTGTTAGTTGGGTAGAAGTGTAGAAAAATGCAGTGTCAAGGAAGGCCTTTAGTCACTATGTTCCCAAAATATCATACCAGAGCCCCTTGAGCCAACATTATAAGCCTATGTAGTCTTAAAGTGATCCTAGTCCAAGTAATCGAAGGTCTTAGTCATGAGTATAGGGGCAAGCCTATAGTATTAGGCATGATGCAAGAATATTTTTGTGAGAGTGAGTGATTTTGCATAGTCTCAAGATTATAAATGAAAACATTGTTGAGAGTGAGATATGTGACTTCTTTCTGTGATGACACTTGCATTGCATAATTAGCATTAGGCTTATTCAGTAATTATGGCTTGTTGATAGTAAATCACTTGTCATAGTTGTGTTGTCGCATGCATTAGTCTGTATTGGTTTGCTAGATGGCTATCTGAGTCTGTTTTGAAAAGTGGTGTGGGTACTTATGCTTAAGTCAGATATGATGTATGCCATTAGGTTGATATCTGTGTGTTACTATACTACTTATATAGATTGAGTGTGTAGCTTTAGGACAAGCAAAAATTTTAAGTTGAGGGTGTGATGTGCTGTCAATATACAACACTTTTGATGCTTAAAACTTGGAATTTTGAGTGTTCCCAATGTGATGTTAGTAGATTTTATGTGTTTTTTGTTTTACTTGCAGGATTCCTGGGTTGGCTTTGATTTTGTGTAGATTACACAGAAGTTGCTATTTTTGATGTTATACAAGACCCTTTACAGGCCGTGAAGAAGGTCTTGTGGATAATTTCATTGAGGGGCTAAATTTTTATCTTTGTTCTACGAATATGTAGATGGGTCGTGGAATATGTTATGACTCATAGATCATGTTTCAGGCCCTGAAGGTTAGAGAAGAAGGAATTTCTGAATATTCTTCAGGTGAATCCCCTGATGGGGCCGTAGAAAACTGTACGGGTCATAAAAGGGCGTCCTAGATCACAAGTCCAGTTTAGTATCAGCAATGTATGAGAGCCTAATTATGGGTTATGGAACACAATACAACCCATAAAGCTGTTCGTGAGACGTGCTGACCCAGTTATCCTATTTTGTTTAGGACTTTTATTTTAAATATTATAAATAGGTTTTTAGGTTATCTTTCATTAAATTTTGGAGAGAGTTGAACAGTTTGAGAGAAAAATAGTGAGATTGAGTACAGAAAACATTGGAGAATTTTGAAAAACACTTTTGCTTTTATTTGATCTTATAATCTTGTGATTCTCATTGAAGCTTGGATTTACTTGTGCTTAATTTAATTATGTAAGTGTTCTATTATATTATCTCAATTCATAAGTCTTACATCTACATAAATCATGAGTAGTTAAATCCACAACTAGGGTTGTGGGAACCATGAAGAACTAGCAATTAACTCTCTTCATTTTGCATGTTTTCTAGTGGTGGCTAACATTATAACTCGCATAGTTTTACTGACAGGACCAAGGTAGTAATGAACAGGAAACGAGATTAATTAGCAGGATTTGACTGATGTGTTCTTGTCTAATCAACCAAACTTGGCCAAGGGGAGGTTTTACTAGGACTAATAGGGAAGGGTTAGTAATGCACACTGCGGAGATGGGCCAAGTCACATAGTGAAACTCACCTCTCGCTTGGGATAAAGGGTTTGGTGAACTTAACTTACCATCTTACATACTACACACTAGAAAAAAATTAGGTTATCCAGTGATACTGAGCAGGGAATCATAGGGAACAGAATACCCCAGTTTCTCTCCATATTGGTTAAACTCTTATGTTTGTTAGGTTTACTTTTTTGCTTGTTATTGTGAAACCCCCTTTTGGGGAGATAAGTCAGTTAACCATTCAAATTGCATTAATTGAATTCTCCTAAGTCCACATATTTGTTATGGGTTCGACCCTAACCTTGGTTAAGTTCTATTTCTTGACAATGACCACTTTATCCTTACAAATGAGGTATAACTTTGGTGATATCAATACTAGAGTTGATCATCTCAAGGATGAGGTAAGTGATGCTATAGAAGCCGAAGCCCATTCCTAGGCCTCTTTCTCCCATCCCTCAAAGAATTAAAAAGAAGGTGTAGGAGGGCAAGTTCAAGCACTTTCTCTCCTTGCTGAAAGAACTTTCCATCCACATCCCTCTCATTGAGGCATATAAAGTTTATGAAGGAACTGGTGATGAAGAAGCGCACTGTGAGTCAGGAGCTCTCCTAAGTGCTTCAACATTGTAGTACCCTAGGCTTGGGTCATGATAAAACTGGTGATGAAGAAGCGCACTGTGAGTCAGGAGCTCTCCTAAGTGCTTCAACATTGTAGTGTAGTTGCCATGAGGTCCTTAGTGCAAAAGTGAGAAGATCCCAACGCTTTTACCATACTATGCACTATTGGAGATGTGGAGTTCACAAGGGCATTATGCGATCTCGGTGCTAGTATAAATCTAATGCCCCTTGTGGTCTTTAAGAAGCTATGATTAGGAGCCCTACTCTAATGAACATGCAGTTGTTGATAGCAGACTGGTGATGAAGAAGCCTATGGGAATACTTTATCTCGTACTCATTAAAGTTGAGATATTCATATTCCCTGCAGGCTTTGTGATCCTAGATTTTGAAGTCAACTTTGAAGTCCCAATCATCTTAGGAAGGTTATTTCAAGCCACTGGTCGAACACTAGTGGATATAAAAGCTGGCCAACTCAGGTTAATATTGAATGACAAAGAAGTTGTCTTCAATAGTTGTTAGTTAATGAAGAGGCCAGAAAATCTGAAGAAGGATTTTCGGCAGTTGGTGAAGTTTGAGCACTCAAGTTGTCTCGTATTCATCTTCTTGAATCTCGATGAATCCAATTTAAGAATCATAGATTCATTCATGACTCGTATTGGACTTTTGTAGACTTCTTCTGCATTAACTATTCCATCACTTGAAATCTTCAAGAAACCTCTCTTACGACTCGTAGAGTGATCTACCACTCGTATAAAGTCTTGTATAACTGAACTTCAGAAATCATACTTCACTAAAATTTGTCATGAAACCCTCCTCTATGACTCGTAGAATGCTCTATGATCCGTAGAGGCTCTCGTAAGTCACAAAAAACTAGAAAAGTTTGCAATTTTGCCCCAAAGTCATGACTACTTGCTTTCTTGCAAAACTAAACAAAAACAAACATAAAAACCATAAATATCACATTAAGAACACATAAAATCCTAAGTTTTAAGCATCAAATCTATTGTATTTTGACAACACATCAACACCCTGAACAAGAAATTGTTGCAACTATTCATGTTCTCTATTGTACTCCCCTAAAAAATAACCTAAAAGTTACTTTTTATATTAATTATAATAAAGTCCCGAAAAAATAGAAAAATTGGTCAATGACTTTCTACGATAGGTCCTTACGACTCATAAAGTGATTTACAATTTATAAAAAACGCAAATTTTAAACCCCTCTGATATTGACCAAACATATATGGCAATTTAATTGTTGAGTTTGCAAAACTACGAGATTTCATGCACAAAAAGAGTAGGGGTCTCATGTTCAACTTCTTCAATCTTGGACTTTACAGCCACTAATCCATTTTATGAGTCATAGACTGATTCACAACTCATACTGCACTCTCATAGACTTCACATGATCAACTGATCCTTCACTAGAAATCTTCACGAAACCTCTCCATACTACTCCTAGAGTGATCAACGACTCGTATAGAGGTCTTGTATAGCTAAATTTTTGAAATCATACTTCACTGGAATTTGTCACCAAAACCTACTTTACGACTCATAGAATGCTCTATGATTCATAGAGGCTCTCGTAAGTCACCAAAAAACCAGAAAAGTCTGCAATTTTCCCCCTAAGTGATGCCAGCCAGCTTTCCTGCAAAACTAAATACAAAAACACATAACAACCATAAATGTTGCATTAAGAGCACATAAAATCCTAAGTTTTAAGCATCAAATATACTGTATTTTTACAACATACAAGCTTCATCACTAGTGGTCAACCATAAACAATCGCATGCTTATCGGAGTAGGTGCTCATAATCCCAACTTCTTAAAGATCGCAAGGGGCATCAAATTTATATTGGCCAAAGATAACGTAATGTCCTTGCAAAATTTACATCTCTAATAGTGTAGGGTATGGTAAATACACCATAATCTTCTTAATTCTATACCAAGGATCTCATAGAAATTGCACTATATTGTTGAAGATCTTAAGAGAGCTCCTGTCTTATAGTCTGCTTCTTTGTGACCAAGTCTTTCACGAAATTTGCATACCCTGGCATCTTCTCCAATGCCTCTGTGATAAGGATGTTGATGGAGAGTTGTATCAGCATGGAGAGAAAGTGTTGGAATTTACCTTCCTCCTCCATCTTTTTGATTCTTTGAGGGGGGAGGAGGTCTAAGAATGGGGTTCAACTTCTGTGGCACCTCTGCAACATCACTCACCCCATCCTTGGCACAATGATCTACAATCTTTGCATCTTTGACCTTAACTATCTCCTCACAAACATCATCATCATCAACTGGCATTGGAGGATCAATGGTCAGCTTGCCACAACGAGTAGTTAATGCCCTACATTACCCCTTAGTTTTTAGATTTTGAACTGTGTTGCTAGACAATGTACCTTTCTATCCCTGGTAAAGTTGAGTTGATATTTGAATGAACTTTTGCTCTAGTTATTTGATAGCAACAAAATGAGACTTGATCTTCTGAGTAGTGCTGGAGATGTCAGACTTCATCCCTTTTAAGGTCTCATCCTTTGTGTCAGCCTTCTTCAACAGATAATCAAACATCTCTTCAAACCTAAAGGTACCAACACCGTAATTACGATTATATGGGTATATAAGGACTATTTTTGTAACCATCTCTGCTACCTAATCGACATCTATATCCTAGCTCCTGTTTTTGTCATAGTAACCTCCACTATTATTGTCTTTGAAAGCGACATCCCCATTATAGTTCTGAACTTGGTTTACTTGACCTTGGCGCCAATAGTCCTGATTGGACCCTTGGGCATTAGTTCTAAAGCCCCCCATCTAATTAGTGCTGAAGCAAATGTCCTTCTCATAGTAAGGCTCCTCGTACATGGGTGATCGTGAAGGATGATGAGCAACTAGATTAACATGTTCCTAGTTGTGCTTCATCAACAACTCTATGTTGGTACTAATCTGGGCAAGCTTTTGCCTCATCTCTTATTTATTTTAGCTTGCATCAAACTAGTACTGATTGTATATGAGCTTTTGGTAGAGGACCTATCTCTCGTTTCCTATGCATAATTCATCTTGACCACACTTTCTAGGTTCTCAGCAACCATTAAAAATGGTTGTGCCACCTATGATAGTATCAGCATATGCTTGGCTATTCTTATCCAGGGCATGGTAGAAGATCTCTACCAAGGCATCATCAACTATTTTATGGTCAGGGACACTTCTTAGGCACTTTGTGAACCTCTCCCATGTGGTACTAATTGAGCACTAGGAAGTTGCTCGAAGTTGTTGATTTGCTCTTAACTTTAGCTTTTTCGATCTGGGGAAGAACCTCTCCAAAATGGCCTTCTGCAATTCAATCTAACTAGTGATTGAACTATGCGAGAGCTCGATAGTTGTAGAACTGCATTGCATGTGAGAGATAATGGGAAGACATAAAACCCAACAACATCCATAGACATATTTTGGTTTTCCATTACACTTGTACAGACAAACACAAGTTGTGTGCATGGCTATATGGATCCTCTAATGGTACGCCTATGAACAAGCCATGATTCTATAGCAATTGAAGTATCACACTTGAAACAAAAAATTTTTGTGTCATTCCATGGTAATGGTAATACAATAGCTCCAGTAACATCCATAGCAATAGGATTCAGCCGATATTGATTCCATCAATAAGCTTCGGAATTGAGATCATGAGGTTGTGGATCAATGTCCTCAAGCGGAGGTGGGTTATTATCATTCTCATTCTAGTTCTAGTTTAGACCTACACTAACCGTGTTGTTCATGTTGTCTTGGGCCATTCTTCTCAACTTTCTTTAAATCTCTGGGTCAAATTGAGTCAAGGGAATGCCTCGACTACGCATGTTTTGCATGCACTACACTTGCATACTCAAACAAAAACAAAAATAACAAAAACATTTAATGAAGGAAATAAGGATTAATTTCTAGATTACTCAAATTAAATAAGTCTATGTACCTGAAACGACATCAAAAAGTGCCTGAAAATATACCTCGGAAGTGGCCAAAATCATAATTTTCATATATCTTAAAATCCATCATGATATCAAAATTCTACTTCATATTCATGATCAGAGGGAAAAATTGAGAGGAAAATATCTAACCCCGATTTTAGAGCAATCGTATCAAAATTTGAAAATCACACAATGCTATTTCCTGAGAGGTTTCCACACCCTTGGCACGACGCGCCAAGGGTGCGCATCTGTCTATTTTTGTGCTAGTTTTTTATCTCGGTCCAAGGCTTTTGGGTCTTGGGCCTAGGTACTTCCATGCATGAAACTACCTATACTTAGCCATATTTCACCTTCATATCATATAAGCACTCTCCAATACTCTCTCAAATAGACAAATATTTTACTCAAAATTCAAGTGCCAAATCTCATTTCGGATCTTATGGATTTCACTCAAGCTTCAAGTTCTCATCTCAATCATCATCAAGGAATTTTCCAAAGCTAAGGTATGTGGGTTTCAGCCATTGGGTCCTTCCACCTATGGTGCCAAAGCTTCCTTTTTACATAAATTTCATGTTTCTAAGTTGATTTACTTATGGGTCTTACTTACTATGAAATTGACTATGAACTATGTTTGGGTTTCATAAAAGTGTAGCTGTTTGAACATGTTTTGAGCTATGGATCTTGGATTTATCTTGAGATTTGATGAAGGGTTTTGATATATATTGCATGATGGTATCACCAAGTATTGGTGGATTATTTTATATTGATTTCTCTCACATGATTTCGCTCTTGAATTGCATGATTTTATACTAGCATTAGACACCCACCAAGTGTTTGATAAAATGTCCGGTTAATGTATCTTGAGTTGTTGAAGGCCTACTGCTTGACATATGAGTTAAGTGACTTTATGATGATGAAAGGATGGTATTTATGTGATGATTTCATGATATGTATCTGTAGTATTGGGAGTTGGCCATAACCAATTGAGGGATTGATACCTCAATTGCCTCAGATGGGGGTAGTATGCCATCAACCAATTGATGGGTTGATACCTCAATCACTTTTGACGGAAGGTAGTCATGTCCAATAACCAATTAAGGGATTGATACCTCAATTGCCTCAAATGGGGGTGGTAACCCATCAACCAATGGAGCGGTTGATGCCTCAATCACTTCGGATGGAGTGTGGTCATGTCAATCATCCAATTGAAAGGTTGATTCCATAATCACTTCAAAGAGGTGGTCTACCTTGGATTCGAAGTATTAAGTTGCTTGGTCTATGATGATGGTCTCTTCCCTAACATGTATTATGTGCTATATAGGCATATTTTACTTCAAGTATGATCCATACATGTCATATTGTTATTATGTTATCCATTGCTTATGATATTGCATTTTGACTATCTTGCCTATATCTTGTTGCATTGCATCCTTCATACTTAGTATATTCAAACATACTAATGCACACTCTATGCCTACATGATATTACCATGTAGAAACTGGAGCTACTCACAATCATCCCCATCCTCCCCATATCTAGTACTATCACTACAAAAAAAGTTGTTGAGTCCTCAATTTCGGGGATAATGTCTTTGATCTTATTCTATGTATAAAGACTCTCTTTCATTTTTTGTATGTTTTGACTATAAGGGTGAGCTCGATTGCTTGTCTTGGCCCCTACTAAGTTCTATGTTTAGAGGTGTTATTAGATAAGTTATGTAATGATGCTTGAGCTTGACTCTCTCTGACCCATTGATGTTTTATGATATAAAAGACTTCCCTTAGCCCCTTTTTCTTTTATTTCTATTCTCTATTGTTGTTTTATTGCTTCTGTGACCAAGGATGTGTAATGATATGCTAAGAGGCTTGTTTGGGGTACCTTCGGGTTCCCGATTCATTGTGTCATATCTAGGCCCTAGGCTTGGGTCATGATAAAACTGGTGATGAAGAAGCGCACTGTGAGTCAGGAGCTCTCCTAAGTGCTTCAACATTGTAGTGTAGTTGCCATGAGGTCCTTAGTGCAAAAGTGAGAAGATCCCAATGCTTTTACCATACTATGCACTATTGGAGATGTGGAGTTCGCAAGGGCATTATGTGATCTCGGTGCTAGTATAAATCTAATGCCCCTTGTGGTCTTTAAGAAGCTATGATTAGGAGCCCTACTCTAATGAACATGCAGTTGTTGATAGCAGATTGGTGATGAAGAAGCCTATGGGAATACTTTATCTCGTACTCTTTAAAGTTGAGATATTCATATTCCCTGCAGGCTTTGTGATCCTAGATTTTGAAGTCGACTTTGAATTTCCAATCATCTTAGGAAGGTTATTTCAAGCCACTGGTCGAACACTAGTGGATATAAAAGCTGGCGGTCTTGTATAACTGAACTTCAGAAATCATACTTCACTAAAATTTGTCATGAAACCCTCCTCTATGACTCGTAGAATGCTCTATGATCCGTAGAGGCTCTCGTAAGTCACCAAAAACTAGAAAAGTTTGCAATTTTGCCCCAAAGTCATGACTACTTGCTTTCTTGCAAAACTAAACAAAAACAAACATAAAAACCATAAATATCACATTATGAACACATAAAATCCTAAGTTTTAAGCATCAAATCTATTGTATTTTGACAACACATCAACACCCTGAACCAGAAATTGTTGCAACTATTCACGTTCTCTATTGTACTCCCCTAAAAAATAACCTAAAAGTTACTTTTTATATTAATTATAATAAAGTCCCAAAAAAATAGAAAAATTGGTCAATGACTTTCTACGATAGGTCCTTACGACTCATAAAGTGATTTACAATTTATAATCGGGGTCTCATATTCAACTTCTTCAATCTTGGACTTTACAGCCACTAATCCATTTTATGAGTCATAGACTGATTCACAACTCATACTGCACTCTCATAGACTTCACCTGATCAACTGATCCTTCACTAGAAATCTTCACGAAACCTCTCCATACTACTCCTAGAGTGATCAACGACTCGTATAGAGGTCTTATATAGCTAAATTTTTGAAATCATACTTCACTGGAATTTGTCACCAAACCCTACTTTACGACTCATAGAATGCTCTATGATTCATAGAGGCTCTCGTAAGTCACCAAAAAACCAGAAAAGTCTACAATTTTCCCCCTAAGTGATGCCAGCCTGCTTTCCTACAAAACTAAATACAAAAACACATTACAACCATAAATGTTGCATTGAGAGCACATAAAATCCTAAGTTTTAAGCATCAAATATGTTGTATTTTTACAACATACAAGCGTCATCACCAGTGGTCAACCATCAATAATCGCATGCTTATTGGAGTAGGTGCTCTTAATCCCAACTTCTTAATGATCGCAAGGGGCATCAAATTTATATTGGCCCAAGATAACGTAATGTCCTTGCAAACTCTACATATCTAATAGTGTAGTGTATGGTAAATACGCCATAATCTTCTTAATTCTATACCAAGGATCTCATAGAAATTGCACTGTATTGTTGAAGCTCTTAAGAGAGCTCCTGTCTTATAGTCTGCTTTTTTGTGACCAAGTCTTTCACGAAATTTGCATACCCTGGCATCTTCTCCAATGCCTCAATGAGAAGGATGCTGATGGAGAGTTGTATCAGCATGGAGAGAAAGTGTTGGAATTTACCTTCCTCCTCCCTCTTTTTGATACTTTAAGGGAAGGGGGAGGAAGCCTAAGAACGGGCTTCAACTTCTGTGGCACATCTGCAACATCACTCACCACATCCTTCCATTATCATCTCCTATCTTCGCATCTCCAGACACAAACATCATCTCTTGAACATCTTCCTCATTAATGGGCATGGGAGGATTACTGGTGCTCCTACCACCCAAAGTAGTAACCACCTTACAATACCCTTCATTCTTAGGATTTTGAACTATGTTGCTAGGAAGTATACCCCTGTGATGCTGATTAAATTGAGTCGACACTCGACCAAACTGTCCTTTAAGTTGTTTGATAGCCATAGAGTGAGACTCAATTTTCTGATTAATGCTAAAAATCATAGACTTCATACCCCTAGAGTCTCATCCTATGTCTCAGCCTTCATCAACAGGTGGTCAAATATCTCCTCAATTCCCTACGTCGCAGTTATATGGTGTCACATAGGGACGATTTCTGAAGCCTTCTCTATGACCCCAATTTGCATCTCTTTCTGGACCCATTTTCCACTCATAATATCCTCAGTGGTTATCCCTGAAAACTCTATCTCTGTTAATGTTCTAACCTTTGTTTCCTTGAACTTGGCGCCAATAGTCTTGATTGGACCCTTGGGCATTGGTCCTGAAACCCCCNTTGCTCTAGTTATTTGATAGCAACAAAATGAGACTTGATCTTCTGAGTAGTACTGGAGATGTCAGACTTCATCCCTTTTAAGGTCTCATCCTTTGTGTCAGCCTTCTTCAACAGATAATCAAACATCTTCTCAAACCTAAAGGTACCAACACCATAATTACGATTATATGGTTGCATATAAGGACCATTTTTGTAACCATCTCTGCTACCTAGTCAACATCTATATCCTAGCTCCTGTTTTTGTCATAGTAACCTCCACTATTATTGTCTTTGAAAGCGACATCCCCATTATAGTTCTGAACTTGGTTTACTTGACCTTGGCGCCAATAGTCCTGATTGGACCCTTGGGCATTAGTTCTAAAGCCCCCCATCTAATTAGTGCTGAAGCAAATGTCCTTCTCATAGTAAGGCTCCTCGTACATGGGTGATCGTGAAGGATGATGAGCAACTAGATTAACATGTTCCTAGTTGTGCTTCATCAACAACTCTATGTTGGTACTAATCTGGGCAAGCTTTTGCCTTATCTCTTATTTATTTTAGCTTGCATCAAACTAGTACTGATTGTATATGAGCTTTTGGTAGAGGACCTATCTCTCATTTCCTATGCATAATTCATCTTGACCACACTTTCTAGGTTCTCAGCAACCATTGAAAATGGTTGTGCCACCTATGATAGTATCAGCATATGCTTGGCTATTCTTATCCAGGGCATGGTAGAAGATCTCCACCAAGGCATCATCAACTATTTTATGGTCAGGGACACTTCTTAGGCACTTTGTGAACCTCTCCCATGTGGTACTAATTGAGCACCAGGAAGTTGCTCGAAGTTGTTGATTTGCTCTTAACTTTAGCTTTTTCGATCTGGGGAAGAATCTCTCCATAATGGCCTTTTGCAATTCAATCTAACTAGTGATTGAACTATGCGAGAGCTCGATAGTTGTAGAACTGCATTGCATGTGAGAGATAATGGGAAGACATAAAACCCAACAACATCCATAGACATATTTTGGTTTTCCATTACACTTGTACAGACAAACACAAGTTGTGTGCATGGCTATATGGATCCTCTAATGGTACGCCTATGAACAAGCCATGATTCTATAGCAATTGAAGTAGCACACTTGAAACAAAAAATTTTGTGTCATTCCATGGTAACGGTAATACAATAGCTCCAGTAACATCCATAGCCATAGGATTCAGCCGATATTGGTTCCATCAATAAGCTTCGGAATTGAGATCATGAGGTTGTGGATCAATGTCCTCAAGCGGAGGTGGGTTATTATCATTCTCATTCTAGTTCTAGTTTATACCTACACTAACCGTGTTGTTCATGTTTTCTTGGGCCATTCTTCTCAACTTTCTTTGGATCTCTGGGTCAAATTGAGTCAAGGGAATGCCTCGACTTCGCATGTTTTGCATGCACTACACTTGCATACTCAAACAAAAACAAAAATAATAAAAACATTTAATGAAGGAAATAAGGATTTATTTCTAGATTACTCAAATTAAATAAGTCCATGTACCTGAAACGACATCAAAAAGTGCTTGAAAATATACCTCGGAAGTGCCCAAAATCATAATTTTCATATATCTTAAAATCCATGCATGATATCAAAATTCTACTTCATATTCATGATCAGAGGGAAAAATTGAGAGGAAAATAGGTCTAACCCCGATTTTAGAGCAATTGTATTAAAATTTGAAAATCACAAAATGCTATTTCCTGAGAGGTTTCCATACCCTTGGCACGACGCGCCAAGGGTGCGCATCTGTCTATTTTTGTGCTAGTTTTTTATCTCGGTCCAAGGATTTTGGATCTTGGGCCTAGGTACTTCTATGCATGAAACTACCTATACTTAGCCATATTTCACCTTCATATCATACAAGCACTCTCTAATACTCTCTCAAACAGACAAATATTTTACTCAAAATTCAAGTGCCAAATCTCATTTCGAATCTTATGGATTTCACTCAAGCTTCAAGTTCTCATCTCAATCATCATCAAGGAATTTTCCAAAGCTAAGGTTTGTGGGTTTCAGCCATTGGGTCCTTCCACCTATGGTGCCAAAGCTTCCTTTTGTATATTGCATGATAGTATCACCAAGTATTGGTGGATTATTTTATATTGATTTTTCTCACATGATTTCGCTCTTGAATTGCATGATTTTATACTAGCATTGCACACCCACCAAGTGTTTGATAAAATGTCCGGTTAATGTATCTTGAGTTGTTGAAGGCCTACTGCTTGGCATATGAGTTAAGTGACTTTATGATGATGAAAGGATGGTATTTATGTGATGATTTCATGATATGTATCTGTAGTATTAGGAGTTGGCCATAACCAATTGAGGGATTGATACCTCAATTGCCTCAGATGGGGGTAGTAAGCCATCAACCAATTGATGGGTTGATACCTCAATCACTTTCGACGGAAGGTAGTCATGTCCAATAACCAATTGAGGGGTTGATACCTCAATTGCCTCAAATAGGGGTGGTAACCCATCAACCAATTGAGCGGTTGATGCCTCAATCACTTCGGATGGAGTGTGGTCATGTCAATCATCGTAGAAACTGGAGCTCCACACAATCATCCCCATCCTCCCCATGTCTAGTACTATCACTACAAAAAAAGTTGTTGAGTCCTCAATTTTGGGGATAATGTCTTTGATCTTATTCTATGTATAAAGATTCTCTTTCATTTTTTGTATGTTTTTACTATGAGGGTGAGCTCGATTACTTGTCTTGGGCCCTACTAAGTTCTATGTTTAGAGGTGTTATTAGATAAGTTATGTAACACCTCTAACCCATTGATGTTTTATGATATAAAAGACTTCCCTTAGCCCCTTTTTCTTTTATTTCTATTCTCTATTGTTGTTTTATTGCTTCTGCGACCAAGGATGTGTAATGATATGCTAAGAGGCTTGTTTGGGGTACCTTCGGGTTCCCGATTCATTGTGTCATATCTAGGCCCTAGGCTTGGGTCATGATAAAACTGGTGATGAAGAAGCGCACTGTGAGTCAGGAGCTCTCCTAAGTGCTTCAACATTGTAGTGTAGTTGCCATGAGGTCCTTAGTGCAAAAGTGAGAAGATCCCAATGCTTTTACCATACTATGCACTATGCTTTTAATGGTCCTTGACATCCAACACACCACGTTGATTAGGGTTTTATTCATGGTTGTGTTGTGCACCATAACTATGAGAAGAGGCTATGAGATGTTCTAGGAAAATGCCTCCCTTCTTCTTACTCTATGCTCTGCTATAGTAAGGTAAGGTTTCCCCCCCTAACTATGTTCTTTGACATTTTTAGATCATGCCTAACACAAGAGGAAGAAGAGTCATACTCCGGAAGAACAATCGGCTCATTGAGAGCTCCGACATGCTCTCACTTTGCTAGCTGAAGCTATCACTAATCAAGTCAACCAAGAGGCTCAATCCCCTCATGCTCCTACTCCGACATCTAGGGTAAGGGATACCATGAGGGTTGTAACGATCCCAAAAAGTGCCCAAAAATATGCTTCGAAAGTGCCCAGAATTATAATTTTCTCATATCTCAAAATCCGTGCGCAATATCAAAAATTAAAATTCATATTCTTGTTCAGAGGGTCAAATTGAGAGGAAAATGAGTCTAACCCCGATTTTACAACAACCGAACCAAATATAAAAATTTCAAAGTTTGACGAAAATAGTGGGCTTGCATGTCACTGGTGCGACACGCCGATGTTATTTTCCAGTGTAATTTTTTCCTAATTTTGTATCTCTATCCAAGGATTTTAGGTCTTGGGCCCAAGCCTTCCCATACGTGAAAATATATATACTAAGCCATTTTCACTCTCATATCATTCTAATTAATCCCCAATACTTACTCAAACATTTAATCTTATTTATCTCTCAAAATTCAAGTGCCAAAACCCTCTCAGGATCTTAAGGAAATCAACCAAGCTTCAAGTCTTCATCTCCAACCTTCATCAAGTTCATCTCCAGAGCTAAGGCATATGGGTCTATTTCATGTGTTCCTTTCACCCATGATGCCCAAGCTTCCTTTTCTTAAAAATTGGATGATTTAAAGTGTATTTACCAATGGGTCTTACATGTTATGAAATTCACTACACACTATGTTGGGGTTTATGAAATTGTGACAGTTTTACTATGTTTTGGTCTATGAATCTAAGATCCAATTTGAGATCTGATGAAGGGTTTTAATGTATATTGCTTAGGGTGTTACCAAGTATCTATTGATGGTTTTACATGAAATTTTCTAGCATAATAACACTCTTGAATTGCATGGTTTTAAACTAGCACTACACACCCTCAAAGTGTTTGATAAAATGTTCGGTTATGTTTTCTTGAGGAATTGAAGGTGCTATGCATGTCTTATGAGCTGATTGACTATATAATAATAAAATGATGATGCAATGATGATGTAAGGACAATGGAATGATGATGAAATGATGATGAAAGTTAATGTATGTATATTATAATTAAAGAAGTGTGTATATATATATGATATTATCTCTATAGTGTTGGGGTGATGAACCCTAGCTCAGGGGGTGGGTAGAACTTAAAGATTATGATGTGAGTATGCATTATCATGCCGATAAGGCTAGTGTTATGGCAGATGCTTTGAGTAGGGTATCTATAGGTAACCTTGCACATATTAATGGTGGTGATAAAGGGGTGGCTAGGGAGATGCATCAGTTGGCTAGATTGGGGAGTTAGGTTAGAGTAGGTTGACAATGGTGGTGTTACTGTATTGATGGTTCTAAATCTTCATTAGTTGATAAGGTAAAAGCTAAGCAAGATCTTGACCCTGCTCTGTTTGGATTAAAGGAATTAGTAAAGGAATGTAAGGTGGAGGTTTTCTCCCAAGGTGGAGATGGTACCCTTAGGTACCAAGGTAGTTTGTGTATTCCTTGTGCTGATGGTCCGAGGGAGAAAATCCTTGATGAGGCCCATAGTCTTTCTTATTCTGTTCACCCCGGTTCTACCAAATGTATAGAGATTTTAGAGATGTGTATTGGTGGGGAGGCATGAAGAGAGACATTGCCAAATTTGGTCCCGAATGTCATAATTGTCAATAAGTTAAAGCCAAACATCAAAGGTCAGGTGGCGTAACCCAAGACATGGAGATTTCTACTTGGAAGTGGGAGGTGATTAATATGGATTTTGTGGTTGGGTTGCCCAAGACTAGGAATAGTTTCGATTCCATTTGTGTTAAAATTGATAGGATGACAAATTGGCTCACTTTTATCAATTAAGACTAATTATGGTGTCGAATAGTATGCTAAATTGTACATTCAGGAATTTGTGAGATTACGTGGGGTGCCCTTGCCTATTATAAAGGATCATGGAGCTCAATTGACTTCACTCTTGGAGTTCTTTTCATAGGGGCCTTGGTACAAGAGTTAAACTTAGTACGACCTTTCGCCCTCTAGCGGATGGCCAAGCCGAAAGAACTATCCAAACACTTGAGGATATGCTTAGGTCTTGTATTTTGGAGTGATCACCTTCCATTGACTGAGTTTGACTTTAACAACAACAATCATTCTAGCATCCGTAAGGCTCCTTTTGAGGCTCTCTACGGTAGGCATTGTAGACCACAGGTTGGGTGGTTTGAAGTGGGAGAGATGGCCTTGTTGGGAAAGTTTGGAGACAGCCCAAAGTCGTCACAAGTCCTATGTCAAAGTGAGAAGAAGATAGCTTGAATTCAAACTTAGTGTTTAGAGATAATTGAAGGTTTCCCTCATGAAAGATGTGGTTTGCCCCTGTAAAGTGTCATGATCTAAGCCTAGGGCCTAAACGTGACCAGCAAATTGGGAACCCAAAGGAACCCAAAACAAGCCTCATAACATATCATTACACATCCTTGGTCATAGAAATAATTAAAATGACAATGAGAAATAAGCATAAACAAGAAAATTAGGACTAAGGGTAAACTTTCATATCATAACATCAATAAACAAGAGAGTCAAGACTCATAACATAGATACATATCATGTCCAATGACACCTCTACTATATAGATAAGAGCGGGGGCCAAGACAAGCTATCGAGCTCACCCTCATTGTCAATACATACCAAAAAGAAAGATAGTCTTTTTACATAGTAAGAGATCAAAAGTTACGTCGCCAAAATGGAGGACTCACCAACAAGCTTGTAAGACAATCAAACTAGCCACGTGGAGGAGGAGGATGATCAAGCGATTCTCCGATTCATACATGGTGACATCTTGTAGCCATAGAGTATGCGTTAGTATGTTTAAATGTACTAAGTATGTAGGATGCAATAGAACAAGAGATAGCCAATATAGGAAAAATGCATAATCATAAGCAATGAGTAGCATACTAACAATATGACATGTACGAATGATACTTGAAGTAAAATATGCTTATATACAACATAGCATATGTGTAAGAAGAGATCGTTAAACAATTGGTGGATCATCACACCCTACCAACCTTGGTGATTGAGGTACAAACCCCGTTAATATTTGGTGAATCGTTGCACCCTACCACCCATTGTGTCGGAGTACAAACCCCCTGATAGGTTGGTGGATCGTCGCACCCTACCACCCATTGTTCCAGACTACAAACCCCCCGATAAGTTGATGGGTACAAACCCCCAACAAGGTTGATGGATATTCACACCCTACCACTCATGGTGCTGGAGTACAAACCCCCGATAGGTTAGTGGATCATCACACCCGACCACCCATGGTGCCAGAGTACAAATCCCTCGATAGGTTATCAAGGTACGAACCCCTTGATAAGGTTACCCAACGTGCAACCCCTGAGTAGGGCATGGACACATTCCAACACTATATAGAGAATACCATATGCATATATTCACTTCATCATCATATAGTACTAATACACATACACATACATTTATTTCATTATTATTCATCATCATATCATCATGATTTAGTCATCCAACTCATAAGAATTAATTGGACCTTCAATTCCTCAAGAAACCATAACCATATATTTTATCAAACATTTAGAGGGTGTGTAGTACTAGTGTAAGACTATGCAATTTAGTAGTGTTATCATGCTAGAAAATCCAATGTAAAACCATCAATAGATAGTCAGTAACACCCTCAAGCAACATACATCAAAACCCTTTATCAAATCTTACAATAGAGCTTGTTTTCATAGCTCAAAACATAGCAAAACAGTCATAATTTCATAAACCCCAACATAGTGTGCAGTGATTTTCATAATAAATAAGACCCATGAGTAAATCATCTTTAAATCATGCAAATTAGGGTAAAAGGAGACTTGGGCATCAAGGGTGAAAGGAACCCATGAAAGAAATCCACATACCTTAGCTTTGGAGAGGAACTTGATGAAGATTGGAGATGGAGACTTGAAACTTGATAGGAAATACTTATATCCGGAGAGGGTCTTGAGAGTTCAATTTAGAAGTGAAATACTTGGTTGAGTGTTTGAATGAGTATTGGGGAATGTTTAGAATGATATGAGAGTGAGAAATGGCTAAGTATAGGTATTTTCACGTTTGGGAATACTTAGGCCCAAGACTCAAAAGCCTTGGACCACAAGAAAAATAATTGGGTAGAATTTACACAGGTCTGCATCGTGGACCTGTCGCAGAGATCAAGTTTATATATGTCCGTGACAGCTGCGCGTCGCGGCACTGCCGCGGACCAATTCTGGAAATTCAAAGTTTGGAAATTTGAAATGTGATTCAATTGCTCTAAAATTGGGGTTAGACCCATTTCCCACTCAAAATGACCCCTTGATCAAGAATATGAAGTCGTATTATTGAGATCGCACATTAATTTCGAGATATATAGAAAGTACGATTCTGGGCACTTCTGAGGCACATTTTCGGGCACTTTTTAGGGTTATAACAATATCTCCCCCTTAGGAACATTCATCCCCGAATGTCAAATAGACATATATGATAGACATAAGCATGACAATTTCAGCCCATATGGAGATGCAACAATGCACTTTAACATCGTTTCAAAAATCTCATGATAAGTGTAAAATCATGAAGTACTTTTCAATTTAAACATGAACATGTGCAATGAAATGAGGGCTCAACTTAAGACTTCAGATCATCTAAAGGACTTAGGTTAATACCTTAGGCTTGAGTGGAGTGAAAAATGTAAGTATATAGCTTTTACATGTCCGCTTCAGCCTCCTAAGTAGCATTTTCCACTTGTTGATTTTTCCAAAGGACCTTAACGGAAGCCACCTCTTTGTTTCTCAACCTTTTCACTTGTCTATCCAAAATCTGAACTATAACCTCTTCGTATATCAAATCTTTTTCAACTACACCCACAATATGAAGAGGTAAAATAACATTTGGATCACCCACACATTTACTCAACATAGACACATGAAATATCGGGTGAACTAAATCCATTTCCCTAGGCAATTCGAACTCATAATCTACCTTGCCAAACCATCTGATCACACTATAAGGACTCACATATCTTGGGCTCAACTTGCCCTTATTACCAAAATGGGCCATACCTTTCATAGGTGATACCTTCAAATTTACCCAATCATCAACTTGGAATTTAAGATTCCTTTTCCTTACATCGGCATAGGACTTTTGGCAACTTTGGGCCGTCTTCAGCCTTTCTCTAATCATCCTAACCTTCTTAAGAGCTTTCATAACAAGATCTAGTCCTAACAAGGCCATCTTACCTACCTCAAACCACCCCACCGGTGATCTATAACATCTACCATAGAGAGTCTCAAAAGGAGCCATACCGATGCTAGAATGATAACTATTGTTATAGGCAAACTCAATCAATGGAAGATGATCATCCCAACTACCTTTAAGCTCCAACACATAAGCTCTAAGCATATGATCAAGGGTTTGGATTGTCCTTTTAGCGTGGCCATCCGTTTGAGGGTTGAAGGCCATAGAAAGCTTAGCTCTAGTACCAAGACCCCTTTGGAAAGATCTCCAAAAATGAGAAGTAAATTGAGCTCCATTATCCGATATGATAGAAAAAGGAATCCCATGCAATGTCACCAAGTCATGGATGTATAACCTTGCACAAGCTTCAGCCCTATATATGGCCTTATTAGGTAGGAAATAAGCCAATTTTATCATCATGTCAACCATAACCCAAATGGAATCAAAACCTTTTCTAGTCTTGGGCAACCCAAACCCGACCTTTGATGCTCGACTTTGACTTTTTGAAAACAATGACAACTGAACACGAATTTGGCAATTTCCCATTTCATGCCTCCCCACCAATACACCTCTCTCAAGTCTCTATATATTTTGGTGGAATCGGGTTGGATAGAATAAGAAGAGTTATGGGCCTCATCAAGGATCTTTTCTATCAAGCCATCAACACATGGTACACACAACCTACCTTGGTACCTAAGGGCACCATCTCCCCCTTGGGAGAAAACCTCCACGTTGCCCTCTTTCACCAAGGACTTCAACTCTAACAATGAGGGATCAAGATCTTGTTTTACCATCACCTGATCAACCAAGGAAGACCTATAACCATCCACAATAACAATATCACCACTACCAACCTCCTCCAATATAACCCTCAATCTAGCCAATCGATGTACTTTCTTAGCCATTCCTTCTCACCACCATCCACATGAGCTATGCTACCCATAGACACCATACTCACGCTATCCGCCACCACATTTGCCTTACCCAGATTATAATGCATACTCATATCATAGTCTTTAAGAAGTTCTAGCAACCTTCTTTGCCTCAAGTTGAGATCATTTTGAGTGAAGACATATTAGAGGCTCTTATGATCGGTGAACACATCCAAATGCACCCCATATAAGTAATGACGCCAAATCTTTAATGCAAAAACAATGGCAGCTAACTTTAGATCATAAGTAGGGTTATACACCCCGTACAAATAATGTCACCAAATTTTCATAGCAAATAGTATGACGGCCAATTCAAGATCATTAAGTGGGTAGTTCATTTCATGCACTTTGAGTTGCCTAGAAGCATAGGATATCACCTTACCATTTTGCATTAGCAAACAACCCAAACCAACTCTAGAAGCATCACAATACACCACAAATCCTTTAAGTCCATCTGTAGTGACAATATAGGAGCGGACAAAAGCTTATCTTTCATGGTTTGGAAGCTCCTATCACATTCATTGGTCTACATAAACTTAGCCTTCTTTCTAGTCAATTTTATCATAGGGGAAGCAATAGAAGAGAACTCATTGACAAACCTTTGATAATAGCCCACTAAGCCCAAGAAGCTCCTAATGTAGGATGGGGTCAATGGGCTAAGCCAGTTTCTAATCACATCGATCCTCTTAGGATCCACTTTAAAACCATCCCTCGATACCACATGTCCAAGGAAGGCAACCTCCCTCAACCAAAATTCGCACTTTTCATATTTGGCATACAATTTCTCCTCTCTCAATCTTTGCAACACAACCCTCAAATGAGTCCTTTGCTTCTCCTCACCACGAAAATAGACCAAAATATCATCAATAAATAACACAATAAAAGAATCAAGGTAGGATTTGAAGATCCTATTCATAAGGTCAAGGAAGATGGACGGTGCACTGGCAAACCCAAAAGACATCATAATAAACTCATAATGCTTATATCTAGTCTGGAAGACCTTCTTGGGAATATCACACTTCCTTACCTTCACTGGATGATATGCGGACCAAAGATCAATCATAGAGGAATAACTAGCCCCTTGCAATTGGTCAAACAAATCATCAATTCTCAGAAGAGGATATGTATTCTTGATGGTGACCCTATTGAGTTGTCGGTAATCAATACACATCCTAAGGGATCCATCCTTCTTTTTCTCAAACAACCTAGTGCACCCCAAGGTGATTGGCTAGGCCTAATGAACCCCTTCTCCAATAAATTCCTAAATTGCTTCTTCAATTCCTTCAACTGCATTGGAACCATACGATAAAGGGGAATAGAAATAGGTAGAGTATCGGAGAGGAGGTCTATGCCAAAATCTATTTCCCTTTCAGGAGGAACGCCGGGAAGGTCATTTGGGAAAACATTGAGAAACTCATTTACAACTAGAACTGACTCTATGGGACGGACTTTAGACTCCACATCCCTAACCCTCACAAGATGATAAAGACACCCCTAAGAGATTAACTTACGGGCTTTAATGCAAGATATATATCTACCCTTGACCACTACATCTTGACTCTCCCGCTCAAGCATAGGTTCGTTTGGGAATTCAAATTTGACCCTATATGTTTTACAATCAATAGAAGCATAGTATGCATACAACCAATCCATCCCGAAAATAACATCATCAACTATGTCTAACTCAACAAGATCACAGGGCAATATTTTATTCAAGATACAAATAGGAAAACTTCTATAAACTTTTCTAGCAACAATAGATGCACCAATAGAAGTAGACACCTTATATGACTCATGCAACAACATCGAGGTCAACATGAAACTTTTTTGCAATAATGGGGGTAACAGAAGAAAGAGTGGCACCTGGATTAATCAATGCATATACATCAAAGTTAAAGATTTTCAATATACCGGTGATAACATCGGGGACTTCATCCACCTTGCCTGCCATGCAAATTTTAAAATTGATTGTGTCTTGGGGCACCATCTTGTTGGTTTCCTCTCCCCAAAGGAACCACATTAGCACCTTGTGGATGAACCTCTTTGCCTTTGTTGCGATTTTGGGGGCAATCCATCTTTTTGTGACCCACTTTCCCACAACCAAAGCATGCATTAGTATCTCTCAAGCATGGGCCCTTCTGCCTCTTACCACACCTAGGACACACCTCATTAGGAACCACTATACTAACACCTTGGGTCCTTGGGAAGTTATTGTCAAATTGCTTATTAGAAGCATGAGAGTACCCTTGGCCTTGGTGGATCCGGCCACCCTTTTGGAACTTACCCTCGAAATGGGTCTCTTTTAGCCTCATGACCTCTTCTCTTTCTCAATTTCTGCCCTTCTATTTGCTTGGCATATGTTATCAAATGTGATAAGTCCATGTCTCTAATCAATATGGTGGACCTGCACTCTTTACTAACCAAGTCGGACACACCCATCACAAATTTGTTCATCGTAGATCTTGAGTCGGGCACCAAATGTGGAGCATATTTTGAAAGTTTGTGTGAGCTTTAGGGCATACTCTTTCATACTCATAGACCCTTGTTTCAAATTCATAAATTCGACCAGCTTCGTTTTCCTAAGTTTCAGGGGGAAGAAGCAATTAAGGAAGTTCGCCTTGTACTCCTCCCGAAGTACCATATAGTTTACTCCTTTTTCCTCTTTCCATTGGTTGTGCCATATTTTTGCTATCCCTTTGAGTTGGTAGGTTGCCAACTTTGCCTTATCTTCTGGCCTTATACCTATAATTGATAAAATTTTGTAGACTTCATTAATGAATTCTTGGGGATCCTTACTTACCTCTGACCTATGGAATTTCAGGGGATTTATTCTGATGAAGTCTCTTACCCGAGAGGCCGGTGTAGGAGTTTGAAGGGCTTGGGCCCCTTGGTTGGCTTGATTAGCCACCACTTGTGCAAGTAAGGTGAGAGCATTCCTAAGCTCTCTATTGGCCTGTTGCTCCTCGGGCATGCGGGCTTTTCTTCCCCTCATGTTAGGCATGATCTAGCATAGCAAAGAACAATCATTAGGGGAAAACTTACTTCAACTCTATAGCATGACTTAGAACATGAAAAGGGAAACATTTCTTAAAATTTCTCGTAGCCTCCTACTCATAGTTGTGTTGTACAACACAATTATGAATATGACTCTAATTAACGTTGTGTGTTAGACTTCGATGATCTAATAACCTAGTGCTCTGATACCACTTTTGTTACGACCCAAGCCTAGGGCCTAAATGTGATCGGCAAATGGAAAAACCCAAAGGAACCCCAAACAAGCCTCGTAGCATATCATTACACATCCTTGGTCGTGGAAGAAAAATAAAATACAACAATAAATAGTAAATTGGAACAACCGAGGCTAAGGGAACACTTTCATATCATAAACAATGATAGTCGATAGAGTTAAAGCTCATAGAATAAATACATAGCATGTCCAACAACACCTCTACTACATAGATAAGAGCGGGAGCCAAGACAAAGCAACCGGGCTCACCCTCATGTCAATACATAAGTCAAAGAGAGATAGTCCTAATACATAGAAAGAGATCATAGGTAACACCTCCGAAATGGAGGAATCACCAATAAGCTTGATAGAAGTCGTACTAGCCACATGGAGGAGGAGGAGGATGGTCGAATGGTGCTCCATTTCCTACATAGTGATATCATGTAGGCATAAAGTATGTATTAGTACATTTGAATATACTAGGTATGTAGGATGCAATGCAACAAAAGATATGCATCCTAGTCGAAATGCATAGAAATAGACAATAGCTAGCATAATAACAATGTTACATGTATGATTAGTGCTTAAGTAAGATATGCTTACGTAGGATATAACATATGTGTAAGAAGAGACCATTAACTATTGGTGGATCGTCACACCCTACCACCCTTGGTGATTGAGGTACAAATCCCGTCAATAGGTTGGTGGATCATCATACCCCTACCACTCTTGGTGCTATAGTACAAACCCCCGATAGGTTGATGGGTACAAACCTCCAACAAGGTTACCCGGAGCACAAGCCCCTAGTAGGTCATGGTCACATTCCAACACTATATAGAAAGCACCATATACGTGCAGTCATTCCATCATCATTTCATCATATCATCATCATATAGTCATTCAACTCATAAGACATGCTCCATCTTTTTGTGACCCACTTTCCCACAACCAAAACATGCATTAGTATCTCTCAAGCATGGGCCCCTATGCCTCTTACCACACCTAGGACACACCTGTAACCGGATATTTTATCAAACACTTAGAGGTTGTATAGTGCTAATGTAAAACCATGCAATTCAAGAGTGAAATAATGCTAGAAAAATCAATGTAAAACCTTTAATAGATCCTTGGTAACACCTTCAAGAAATTTACATTAAAACCCTTCATCAGATCTTACAATAGACATTGGTTTCATACCCAAAACATAACAAAACAGTCACAATTTCATCAGCTTCAACATAATGTGCAGTGATTTTCATATTAAGATAGACACAATTGTAAATCAACTTTAAATCATGCAAATTAGAGTAAAAGGAAGCTTAGGTATCATGAGTGAAAGGAACCCATGAAAGAAACTCACATACCTTAGCTTTGGAGATGAACTTGATGAAGATTGGAGATGGAGACTTCAAGCTTGAGAGGAATTCTTTAGATCCGGAGAGGGTTTTGAGACTTGAGTCTCGGAGTAGAATATTTTGCTAAGTGCTTGAATGAGTATTGGAGAATATTTAGAATGATATAAGGGTGAAAAAACTGAATGTTAAGAAATGTTTAGAATGATATGAGGGTGAAAAATGATTAAGTATAGGAATATCCACGTTTGGGGACACTTAGGCCCAAGACTTAAAAGTCTTGGACCGCAAAAAAAATAACTGGACAGGAAATATACATATTTGTGTTGCAGATAGGATGCAAAAATCCATTTTCTCATCTGCACGCCCTTGGCGCATCGCACTAGGGGCGAGAAAAGCTCTCTGGAAATCATTACTTGGAAAATTAAAATTGCTAATCGTTTGCTCTTAAATTGGCGTTAGATCCACTTTTCACTCAAAATGACCCGCTGAACAAGAATATGAAGTTTGATTTCCGATATCATGCATGAATTTAGACATTTATGGAAATTATGATTTTATGCTCTTTTGAGACACATTTTTGGGCACTATTTGGGGCCGTTACAACTCATTAACTCAGAAGCCACTCAAGTGAGAATTGGTCTTTCACATTGAGGATCCATCTTAAACATCATTAAGGGCTTTGAAACATGCTTATATCTTTGACAACATTTATAACTTTCAAACACACTTTTTTGGCCCTTACCATCAACTTCATACAATACTCATCTTCAAATTTAGTGGACTTAGTTAATGACTTCAAAATCACATGCTTCACAAAAATAATGAAAGATCATGATAAAATTCATCGAGTTAAGATCATAATTAAACAATCTATATCCTTATTGAAAATCCTAGATAATGAAATCATAACATTCAACTTAATAGCCATAAGAACTCATGGTATATTACCACATTGCATCATTAGAGTCAAAATACACATAAATATGTCATAAAAACGTTATTTAAATTATGCTAGTGGAACTCATAAACTTTCAAGAACTTAAGGAAAAGGTAAAAGATTTTATGGTTGGTCTTTGGGGGTAAAAGGAATGAAAAAACCCCAAAAAGTGCCCAAAAATGTGCCACAGAAGTGCCCGGAATTGTAATTTCCATATATCTCAAAATTTGTGCGAGATATCAAAAATCTGACTTCATATTCTTGATAAGGGGAAAAAATGAGTGGGAGATGGGTCTAACCCTAATTTTAGAACAACTATAGTGAAATTTGATTTTCTCAAGTTTACACAAAACAGTGATGATCTGCGATGGTACTACAACGCGCAGCCATCACGAACCAATGTAAAATTTACCTTCACGAGAGGTTCGCATGGCGAACCAGACACAAACCTGTGTATTTTGTTGCCAGTGATTTTTATCTCGATCCAAGGCTTTTGGGCCTTGGGCCTAAGCCTTTCTATTTGTGAAAATACCTATACTTAGCAATATTTTACCTTTATATCATACAAGACATTCCCTAATACTCTCTCAAACACTTAGACAAATAACTCACCCCAAATTTCAAGTCCCAAAACTCATTCGGATCTTAAGGATTTTACTCAAGCTTCAAGTCTCAATTTCCAATCTTCATAAAAAATTCTCCAAAGTCAAGGTATGTGGGTTTCAACCATTGGTTCCTTTCGCCCATGGTGCCCAAGTTTTCTCTTTACCTAATTCTCATGTTTCTAAGTTGATATACTTATGGATCTTACTTATTATTAATTTGACTATGAACTATGTTCGGGTTTCATAAAAGTGTGACTATTTAAGCATGTTTTGAGCTATGAATCTTAGATCTATCTTGAGATTTGATGAAGGGTTTTGATGTATATTGCATGATGGTATTACTAAGAGTTGGTGAGTGGTTTTACATCAAATGTTCTTGCATGATTTCACTCTTGAATTGCATGGTTTTATACTAGCATTACATACCCACCAAGTATTTAATAAAATATCCGATTATGAATTCTTGAGTTGTTGAAGGTCTAAAGCATGACTTATGATTTGAATGACTTTATGATGATGAAAGGAATTTATGTATGTCTTATTGTGCTCTATAGTGTTGTGAGTTAACTAAGCTTCGCTTGAGAGGTAGTAGGCCCGTGCTACCGGATTAGGGGGTATGCACCCCAATAACCATATTGAGGGGTTTGTATCTTGATTGCCTCTCTCGGGAGGTGGTAGGCTCATGCTACCAGATTAGGGGGGTATGTACCCCAATAACCACGTTAAGGGGTTGGTACCTCAATAACTATATTGAGGGGTTTGTACCTCATTTGCCTCTCCAAAGGGGTGGTAGGCCTTGGATATCCTATATTGATGGTCTCTCCTTACACATGTATTGTGTTCTATGTAAGTATGATTTACTCTAAATGTTATCCATGCATGTCATGTTACTATATGCTTATTCACTGCCTAAGTTTATGCATTTCGATTATGTTGCTTACCTCTTGTTACATTGCATCCTACATACTTAGCATATTCCAACATACTAACGCATACTCTATGGTTACGTGATGTCACCATATAGGAACTGAAGCCCTGCTTGATTATCCTCCTCCACGTGGCTAGTACAATTTCTCTCAAGCAAGTTTGGTGAGTCCTCCATTCCAGAAACAATGTCTTGAATTCTATGTTATGTATTAAGAATCTTTTCTTTGATGTATACTTATAATTAAAAGGAGTGAGGCTGGTTGCCTGTCTTGGTCCCCCGCTCCTATCTATGTGGTAGAGGTATTGTTGGAACCTTATGATGTATTAATGATATACTCTATAGAGCTTGCTATGTTTCTATGATATGAATGATGTCTCTTAGTCCCATATTCCCTTTTTACTACTCTTGTTATTGATTTTAATGCTTGCATGACCGAGGATGTGTAATGATATGTAAAAAGGCTTGTTTGGGGTCTCTTTGGGTTCCTCATTCGTCGTGTCACGTCTAGGCCCTAGGCTTGGATTATGACAAACTTGGTATCAGAGCACTAGGTTGTTAACGGTCCTCGGTATCCAACACACTGCATTGATTAGAGTCTTATTTATGGTTATGTTGTTCATCACAACTATGAGTAAGAGGCTATCAGACGTTTTAGGAAATATTTCTCTTCTTCTTGATATATGTCATGCTATAGAATTTAAGGTAAGTTTTCCTGCTAATAATTGTTCTTTGCTATGCTAGATCATGCTTGACACAAGAGAAAGAATAGCTCGTACACTCGAGGGACAACCGACTCATTGTGAGCTCTGGGATGCTCTCACTTTGCTAGCTCAAGTTATGGCTAACCAAGCCAACCAAGGGGTCCAAACTCTTCATCTCCTACTCCAGCATCTTAGGTGAGGGACTTTATGAGGATGAACCCACCAAAGTTCAATGGTTATAAAGTGGATGAGAACCCTCAAGAATTTGTTGATGAGGTATACAAAGTGTTGGCTATCATGGGTGTGAGGTCGAAAGAGAAAGCGGAGTTGACGACTTACCAGCTTAAGGGGGTGGACCAAATATGGTACACTCAATGGAAAGAGGAGAAGGGGAACAACAATGTGGTTCTATGGGAGGAGTTTAAGACGGCTTTCCTTAATCGTTTCTTTTTTCTTGAGCTTAGGGAGGCCAAGATGGTGGAGTTCATGAATTTGAAGCAAGGATCTTTTAGTGTGAGGGAGTATGCCCTTAAGTTCAACCAACTCTCAAATATGCTCCACACTTGGTTTCCGACCCAAGGTCTAGAATGAGCAAGTTTGTGATAGGTGTATCCAACTTAGTGAGTGAGGAGTGCCGGTCTACTATGTTGATTAGTTACATGGACTTGTCCCGCTTGATGACTTATGCCAAACAAATGGAGGAGGAAAAGTTGAGGAAGAGAAGGGTCATGAGGCCAAGAGGGCTTGTTTTGAGGGAAAATTTCAAAGTTGCAAGGGTGGCTGGTTTCATCATAACCAAGGGTCTTCTCATGGTCCTAATAAGAAATTTGCCAATGACATCCCAAGGGCCCATGGTGATGGTGGTGTGGGTCCTAATAATGTGTGTCTAAGATGTGGAAGGGGTTATAGTGGCCCATGCTTGAGGGATACTAATACTTGTTATGGTTGTGGGGAAGTGGGTCACAAAAAGGTTGATTATCCTCATAATCGAAACAAGGGTAAGGATGTTCATCGTTAAGGCCAAGGTGCTAATGCGATTCCTTTGGGTAGATGAGGCCAACAAGGTGGTGCCCTAAGACATAATCAGTTTTATGCTCTTCATGGGAGGCAAGGGGTTGATGAGGTTCCCGATGTCGTCCCTAGTATGTTAAAAGTCTTTGATTTTGATGTGTATACTTTGGTAGACCTGGGTGCTACTCTTTCTTTTGTTACTCCTTTTATTGCCAAAAAGTTTCATATTGAACCCGAATTGTTATGTGAGTCTAATGAAGTGTCTACTCCTATTGGTATATTTATTATTTCTAGAAAGGTCTATAGAAATTATCCCATTTTCATCTTGCATAAAATATTACCTTGTGATCTTATTGATTTGGATATGGTTGATTTTGATGTTATTCTTGGGATAAATTGGTTGTATGCATATTATGCCTCTATTAATTGTAGAACCCGTAGGATCAAATTTTAATTCTCAAATGAACACGTCCTTAAGTGAGAGAGTCATGATGTAGTGGTCAAAGGTGGGTTTATCTCTTGCATTAAAGCCCAAAAGTTGATTTCTAAGGGGTGTCTTTATCATCTTGTAAGGATTATGGATGTGGAGTCCAAAGTCCTTCCTATAGACTTGGTTCCAGTTATAAATGAGTCCCTTGATGTCATTCCAAATGACCTTTCTGGTGTTCCTCCTGAAAGGGAAATATATTTTGGTATAGACTTTTTTCCCGATACCCAACCATTTCTATTCCCCCTTACCGTATGACCCTGGTAGAGTTAAAAGAGTTGAAGGAGAAATTGAGAGACTTGTTGGAGAAGGATTTTGTTAGGCCTAGCCAATCACCTTAGGGTACACCAGTGTTGTTTGTGAAGAAGAAGGATGGGTCTCTTACAATGCGTATTGACTACCGATAACTTAATAAGGTTACCGTCAAGAATAAGTATCCTCTCCCAAGGGTTGATGATTTGTTTGACCAACTTTAAGGGGCTAGTCACTTCTCTAAGATTGATCTTCGATCCGGATATCATCAAGTGAAGGTGAGGGAGTGTGACATTCCCAAGATGGTCTTCTGGACTAGGTATGGGCATTATGAATTTGTGGTTATGTCTTTTGGGTTGACCAATGCACCAGCCATCTTCATGGACCTAATGAATAGGGTCTTCAAACCTTACCTTGATTCCTTTGTTGTGATCTTTATTGAAATTTGTGGTTATGTCTTTTGGGTTGACCAATGCCCCAGCTATCTTCATGGAACTTATAAATAGGGTCTTTAAACCCTACCTTGATTTGCTTGTGGTGGTTTTCATTAATGATATTTTGATCTATTCTCATAGTGAGGAGGAACATGTGGCTCATTTGAGGGTAGTGCTACAAAGATTGAGAGAAGAGAAGTTATATGCTAATTATGAGAAATGTGAATTTTGGTTAAAAGAGGTTGTCTTCCTAGGTCATGTAGTGTCGGGGAGAAGAGAAGTTATATGCTAAGTATGAGAAGTGTGAATTTTGGTTAAAAGAGGTTGCTTTTCTAGGTTATGTGGTATCAGGGGATGGTATTAAGATGGATCCTAAAAAGATGAATATGATTAAAAATTGACCTAGACCATTGACCCTATCGAACATTAGAAGCTTTTTGGGTTTAGCGGGTTACTACCGGAGTTTTGTGAATGGGTTCTCTTCTATTGCTTCTCCCATTGATTAAGTTGACTCAAAGGAAGGCTAAATTTGTATGGACCGATGAGTGTGCAAAAAGAGTTTTCAATTCTTGAAGGATAAGCTTATGTTCGCTCCTATCTTGTCTCTATTGTTAACTTGAGACAACGAAGGTAGTTAGAACTTCTTAAGGACTACGATATGAGTGGGCATTATCATCCCAGTAAGGCTAATATTGTGGCATATGCTTTGAGTAGGGTGTCTATGGGTAGCCTAGCTCATGTGGATGATAAGGGCAAAGATGTGGCTAGGGAGGTTCATAGGTTGGCTAGATTGGGGGTTAGGTTGGAAGAGGTGGATAATGGTGGCATTG
>DF360928.1:1449-36298 GCA_000787875.1 Solanum virginianum | reverse complement strand
GGGAAGAGGTGGATAATGGTGGCATTGTGGTTGTTGATGGTTCAAAATCTTCCTTGCTTGATAAGGTAAAAGCAAAGCAAGATCTTGATTCCTCATTATAATTTAAGGCCTTGATGAAAGAGGTAAAGGTGGAGGTTTTCTCCCAATGGGGAGATGGTGTCCTTAGGTACCAAGGTAGGTTGTATGTGTCTTGTGTTGGGGAGTTGAGAAAGAAGATTCTTGATGAGGCTCATAATTCTTCCTATTCTATTCACCCCGATTCTACCAAGATGTATAAAGACTTGAGGGATGTGTTTTGGTAGGATGGTATGAAGAAAGACATTGCTAAATTTGTATCCGATTGGTTCTACCAAGATGTATAGAGACTTGATGGATGTGTTTTGGTGGGGAGGTATGAAGAAAGATATTGCCAAATTTGTATATGGTTGTCATAGTTGCCAACAAGTCAAAGCCGAACACCAAAGGTTGGGTGGCCTCTTAGTATAACCTTTCACCCTCAAACGGATGGCCAAGCTGAAAGAACTATCCAAACTCTTGAGGATATGCTTAGGGCTTGATTTTGGAGTTTAAGGGTAGTTGGGATGATCATCTTCCATTGATTGATTTGTTTATAACAATAGCTATCATTCTAGCATTAGTATGGCTCCTTTTGAGGCCCTCTATAGTAGACATTGTAGATCATCGGTTGGGTGGTTTAAAGTGGGAGAAATGACTTTGTTGGATCTAGATCTGGTTATGGAGGCTATGAAGAAGGTAAGATTAATTAGAGAAAGGTTGAAAAGAGCCCAAAGTCGTCAAAAGTCCTATGCCGATGTTAGGAGAAGAAAGCTTGAATTTAAAGTTGGTGATTAGATCTATTTGAAGGTGTCACCCATGAAGGGTGTGGTTCTTTTATGTAAGAAGGGTAAGTTAAGTCCAAGATTTGTGTCTTTATAGGGTGTTGAGGAGGATTGGTAAGGTGGCCTATGAGTTAGAATTTCCTAGTGAAATAGATTTGGTTCATCCGATTTTCCACGTGTCTATGTTGAGGAAATGTGTGGGTGACCCAAATGCTATTGTCCCATTGGATGTTGTGGGTGTTTTTGAAGAAAACTTGACTTATGAGGAGGTTCCCGTAAAGATCTTGGATAGACAAGTGCAGAGATTGAGGAACAAGGATATGGCTTCCGTTAAGGTCCTTTGGAGGAATTGACAAGTTGAAAGTGCTACATGGGAGGCCGAAGCGGACATGCAAAAGCGATACCCCTCTTTGAAAATGGTGTTTAAGTGTGTGATACATTCTTGTTGAGGTTGATTTCTTTATGATTACTCTTTTTATGTATGTTTCTTTGACATTCGAGGACAAATATTCCCAAGGGGGACATATTGAAATGACCCCAAAAAATGTCTGAAAATGTGCCTCGAAAGTGTCCGAAATTGTAATTTCCATATATCTCAAAATTCGTGCATATAACGAAAATCCAACTTCATATTCTTGATTAGGGGGCAAAATTGAGTGGGGAATGGGTCTAACCCCGATTTTAGAACAATCATAGCGAAATTTGATTTTCTCAAGTTTTCACAAAATAGTGGCAATTCGCGATGGTATCGACGCGCAACCTTCGCAGACTAGTGTAAAATTTCCCATAATGATAGGTCCGCATCGTGGACCAGACGCGGACCTGTGTATTTCAATGATTTTTATCTCGATCCAAAGCTTTTAGGCCTTGGCCCTAAGCCTTCCAATGCGTGAAAATATCTATACTTAGCCATATTTCACCTTCATATCATACAAGACATTCCCCAATACTCTCTCAAATACTTAGACAAACATTTCACCCCAAATTTCAAGTTGCAAAACTCATCCGGATCTTAAGGATTTCACTCAAGTTTCAAGTCTCCATTTCGTAGCCTAGCTCATGTGGATGATAAGGGCAAAGATGTGGCTAGGGAGGTTCATAGGTTGGCTAGATTGGGGGTTAGGTTGGAAGAGGTGGATAACGGTTATTTTCCCAAGTCAAGGTATGTGAGTTTCAACTATTGGATCCTTTCACCTATGGTGCCCAAGTTTCCTTTTTACCTAAATCTCATGTTTCTAAGTTGATTTTACATATGGGTCTATTATTATGAATTTAACTATGAACTATATTGGGTTTTGTAAAAGTCCCTAAATCTCATGTTTCTAAGTTGATTTACTTATGGATCTTACTTATTATGAATTTGACTATGAATTATATTGGGGTCTCATAAAAGTGTGACTGTTTAAGCATATTTTGAGCTATGAATCTTGGATTTATCTTTAGATTTGATGAAGAGTTTTGATGTATATTGCATGATGGTATTACCAAGTGTTGATGGGTGGTTTTACATAGGATTTTCTTGCATGATTTCACTCTTGAATTTCATGGTTTTACACTAGCATTATACACCCGCCAAGTGTTTGATAAAATGTTCGATTATGAATTCTTGAGTTGTTGAAGGTCTAAAACATGACTTATGATTTCAATGACTTTATGATGATAAAAGGAATGTATGTATATGTTATTTTGCTCTATAATGTTATGCGTTGACCAAGCGTCGCTCGGGAGGTAATAGGCCCGTACTATCAGATTGGGGGGTATGTACCCCAATAACTATATTGAGGGGTTTGTACCTCGATTGCCTCTCTCAGAAGGTGGTAGGCCAGTGCTACCAGATTGGGGGTATGTACCCCAATAACCATGTTGAGGGGTTGGTACCTCAATAACCATATTGAGGGGTTTGTACCTCATTCACCTCTCCAAGGGGGTGGTAGGCTAGTACGATTTCTCTCAAGCAAGTTTGGTGAGTCCTCCATTCTGGGGACAATGTCTTGAATTCTATGTTATGTAATGAGACTCTTTCCTTTGATGTATGCTTATGACTAAAAGGGGTGAGCCCGGTTGCTTGTCTTGGTCCCCTGCTCCTATCTATGTAGTAGAGGTGTTGTTGGAATCTTATCTATACTCTATTGAGCTTGCTATGTTTCTATGATATGAATGATATCCCTTAGTCCCATATTCCCTTTTACTACTCTTGTTGTTGATTTTAATGCTTCCATGACCAAAGATGTGAATGATATGTAAAGAATGGCTTTAGGGTGATCAAGCTCGCATACCTAATTATAACCTTAAGGAACGACTTAAAAAGTTGAAGAAGAAAGTCCTAAGAAGAAAACCATATCCTTGCCCTTGCCTTGAGAGAGTTTTGCCTTGAAAAAACTTTAGGAGAGTTTGGAATGATGAGAATGAGAGTGAATGAGGATTTAGGGTCTAATATAGGAGGTAAAAGAATCTCAAGTGACGGAGTTTCAAGCTTAGGGCCCGAGAAAAAGACAAATATGCCCTTCATTAAAACTGTTGGAATCTCGATTATGAATTGTAAACCAAAATCATACTTGGAGTTTCATCCTGTTTAACTTTTGAACCTTCCAAAATTTGGTCTTTGAAGATTAATCCATGAGACCCATCTACGACTCATAAATTGATGTACGGGTCGTAAACTCGTCCATAAAGTGCCCCTTACACTTGGAAAAACTTACATTACTTCAAGACCCTTCTTCGAGACCAACTATGGCTCGTAGAATAGAATACGACTCCTCATGTTCTTTGTAGTTCTAAATTCATAAATCCAAATTACATCAACTCAGGGCATTAGACCACGAGCCCATTCTATGGTTTGTAGTTTCATTTACGGACCGTAAACACCCTTTGTAGATGACCCTTACACTTAGTCAATTTTTCATCCAGGCTATCCCAATCCACGAGCCTTGTTCACGACCTATGGTTTTAACCATAAGCCGTAAGTAAGGCTCGTACTTTTGACCTGCAACATTTGTAGTTCTACTTCTTCTACACTTTTTAACTTCCTAACTTATGGTCGTTACACCTCTGTGATCGGGCCCTTCCCCAAAGCCTTGGTAAGGTTGTGTATGTATTTTTAATTGACTTTTGTGTCGTGTTTTGTCCTTTCATGACGTGTGAAATACACTCTTCCCACTTTATTGATTCGCTGGACAAAAATGTCTAAATGGGGCATGAAAATTGGAGTTGAAGGTTAAAATAAAATAAGGCTGAGTTAGAATGTTCAAATGAAATTTAGAAACAATTTTAAGGATCTACATAGACATTTACCCTTATTACTATCAACCACTGCCATCAATCGCTACTAGCAACCACTACTATCGTATCATTATTATCATTAACTATTATTCATTGCATCATTATTTCAATTCTCAATTATTATTTTTAGTTATTACTATCATCAACCACCATATAATATTTTTACAATATTAATATTAATAAATTATTTATATGTTTTACCAAAAATTATATTTATTAGTTTTTATGTAAACATAATTTTTTAAATATATTTAGATGTTGAAGAAACAAATAATTTGAACTATTCATATGGATTTGAGGATCAAATATACAAAAGATAATGCATTACTATATTATAGAAGTGTCATGGGAAGCAACTGGCCATTGACATGCTAGCTTGCCGCCCAGGGCTACTTCGGTAATTTTGGTTGTAGCTGCTCAATCAAGCAGAAAGTTGACATGCCTGCTTGAGCAGTTTGAGGGTACATCTGTAATTTTTTATAGTCCTTCCGTTGTAACTTGTTTTTTCTTATTTTTGGTGCTAAAAATATTGTTAATCATGATAATTAAAGCTGCTCAAGCAGACAACAGGTTCACATGCCAGTTTGAGCAGTCTAAAGGTACATTCATAAGTTTTATGGATCTTCAATTGTAACTTGTTTGTCTTATTTTTAGTGTTAAAAAATACTGCTAATCATGACAATTAAAGTTGTTCAAGCAGACAACAGGTCGACATGGTTGCTTGAACAACTTGAGGGTATATTCATAATTTTTTATGGTTCTTCCATTGTAATTTGTTTGTCTTATCTTTTGTGTTAAAAATGCTACTAACTGTGATAATTAAAGTTGCTCGAGCAGGTAGCAGATCGACATGCCTGCTTACGCGGCTTGAGGCTATATCATAATTTTTTATGGTTACTCCATTGTAATTTGTTTATTTTATTTTTAATGTTAAAAATGCTGCTGATTATTGAAGCTGCTCAAGCAGGCAGCAGACTGACATGCTTGCTTGAGCAGCTTGACGTTATATCCGTAACTTTTTTTATTCGTCACTTGTAATTTGGTTGTGTTATTTTTAGTGTAAAAAAATACTACTAATCATGATAATTAATAATTTAAAATATTTCTAAAAAATATGTTACGTCACAATATTTTTAATTAACTTTCTAAATTTTGTCCATATCACTTAAATTAAAATAAAAAATAATAAATATTGGCCCGCATCGATGTCTCTAGTATCTTAATATTTGTAGAACCCGTATTTAATCTTATCCATTTTATTTTATTTTTTCTTTCTAAAATTGTGTAGCACCTGTGGATGAACTTGTGGTCCTTCCCCTGCACACAAAGAAAAAAAAAAAAACAAAGAAAATAGGAAAAATGTGGATGGATCTGTACAACATTTACACAACCAAGTACTAGCAGACAAAGTCGCTGCTCCTGTTATGTATTCTTTGTTTTAAATGAAATTCACCTAACAGAATCAAGAATCAGTCTCTGTGTGCACCAAAAATTGAACTCTGTAGTGATGAAAGACAAAGAGGCATTGCCGTTTCTGGCAGTTTTAAGCAGAGTTGCTTTGATGATGACTATAATCTCAATTTTTGTGTGGAATGGAGTAAAGGGTCATCGGATTCTTTTGGATACAGACATGGGTACTGATGATATCTTTGCTCTTTTGTATCTTTTGAAGCTTAACTCATCCCAAATCAACTTGCAGGTTGTCACTTTACTCTAGTTTATGTTCCAATATGATATAATAATATTGCCCTGCCTTGTTAATCTGTAATTTGCATGCTCAATTGATACTGACCTAGCAGTCCATGACAACTTTGGAATCTAAGGTTTGAATCCTACTAGAGGAGACCGCAGTTATCTCAAAAAGAAAAAGAAGGGGAAAAGGTTGTAGTCGATATAATGATGGTTCCATTGCTTTTTTCTTTGTCCTTGAGATTGAGATATCAGCTATACTGATCCCTTGACTTCACATAATCTGTATGTGTAGAATGGGTTTGTTGTAGGAAACCTCATATCATGTTAAAGGTTGTGTACATGCTAACAGCTTCTTTTTGAGACAATTAAATTATTTGCATTCTCTAAGTTGAATTGTTTTTTTAAAAGTCATTTTCCTTTTAAAGGAAAACAATCATTTTATTGATCCAAAGCAAAACTAAGTTTGTGATTTGACTTATATCAGAATCCTTGTACATCTAGTCTAGTCCGATTGGGAACTTAGGGAATCTAGAAAATTATCTCCGTCATGTATGTTCTGCATTTTTGCCTAGTCTAATTAGGGACGAAGTATTGCATTTTCAGTTTGTATATATGCTCTCTTTTTCTTCCCAACAGTTGAGATTTCTTTGTTTCCAAAAGTCTCTTTTTCTACCCATCAATTAATAGGCTAGACTGAAGCAATTGCTTGTTCTTTATCAGAAAAATTCTTTAAACAGAAGTCACTTTTTTCTTCCCTACTTTAGTTGAGCACTGGAATCTTTTAAGTTTGTAATTGTTGATTTCTTATCTTGGCTTTCATGGCATGATTTGAAATATTTATCATGCTAAGGTAGTAATCCCATTCATTGTGAAGATATTTATCATTCTTTCTATTACTGATACAATACATGTAAACATTGTTCAAAGCAAGGACTCTATCTTTCACTTAATTTGTTGAAAGCATGTTATGGGTCATAGTTAAACTTGGAGTAGTCTTTGCTGGATAGTAAGCCATTCTTACAGTTTGGGCTAATTGTCTCACCATTTCATAAAATAATATGGTCTCATAGAGAAAATTAGTTGAGAATTCTTTTTGCTGCAGGCAATAACTATTAGCACAAATGCATGGAGTGATGCAGGCCATGCTGTTAATCAAGTGTATGATATTCTTTACATGATGGGGCGCGATGATATTGCTGTTGGTGTGGGAGGTGAAGGTGGAATACTTCCTGATAGTACCATTCTGCCAAATGTTGGTGGATACCTGCCTATGATTGAGCAGGTGAAGAAAGGCTTTCTGAGTTCTCGATTTTTGAATCAATTCTGCAAGTTAAAAATATTTTTAGTGATATAAAACAAACTGTTTAATAATACATCTGCATTTTTTTTTCCTTTTTCTATTTAATGTGCTTCTAACATTTTACTGTTTTCCTCAGGGAAATGGTACAGCTGGATATTGTAGATACAGGCAAGCTATTCCTGTGGGTCATGGAGGGCGTCTGGACATTGACTCAAATTATGGGCTTTGGAAGAGCTTCCTTCCACAGGTATCTCTTGCATTGTATATATAAACAAGCTATTAGTGCTGGAAAGCAAATCAAGTCATATTTGTAGAGGACAACTTGTTATTCTGTTTTTATTATATCCATCAAAATGCTGAACTAGGATATAGTAAAGCAATCAGTTTTACTTTCCCTTTTCCTCTACATTTTCTATAAATAGATCTTTACCATTTCCAGAGGATATCTTGCTTCAGTTCAGTAAGAACTGCCAAATTTTGGCACCTCATGACTAAGTCACCTCCATTCCCTCAGTATCCTTGGCCTCTTCTTGCTTCCCTCAAACACCAATGTTGTGCCTGGCATGACTAAGTCACCTCCATTCCCTCAGTATCCTTGGCCTCTTCTTGCTTCTCTCAAACACCAATGTTGTGCCTGGGACTTGTCTTTCCACAGTATGGTTAGCACTTGCTGCTAGTGCACGGGAGGCTAGGGAAAGGCCGGAGAAAGAAACTTTTTGACTGCAAAAGGATCATGTTTCACTCAAATGTGTCTCTGTCTGGTGTCATGATAATTTGGGATAAGGTACTTATTAAGGAGTTCCTTAGAACTAGTATACTACATTTTGTCGTGTGTAAAGAAATGGCATCTGATTGAGAAATATTGGTATGCAATGGATCTAAATGGAGGCGAAATGGATATAACGGATTCATATAGGGACCAGGCTAGCTTGGACAGTCTGTTGGTAAAGAAGTGGGATGTAATTGATAGAAAAGGGACAAAAAGAACACGAAATTATAGTCTGGCTTTTATGTTAGGAATGGCTGAGCAGAATATTTTTTCTGTTCCTCACAAAATAACATGTTTCGATGAAGCATAATCTCATCATTCTTGGTTTCCTTGTGCACCTTTTTAATAATTTTCATTCTGGTTAAAACCTTTATTTCTTATGGAACTTGTATACAGGGAAAGAGAAGATATTCACCTCTTCGACAGCCAACAGATCAGAAAGTAATGATTGAAACAATTGGAAAGAGAAGATATTCACCTCTTCGACAGCCAACAGCTCAGAAAGTAATGATTGAAACAATTTCAGCTGGCCCCACAGTAGTTTTTCTTATCGGATCACTTACAAATTTCGCTTTGTTTCTTCAAAGTAATTCACATTTAAAGAAAAATGTTGAGAACATTTTCATCATGGGGGGTGGCATAAGGTCAAAGAATCCTCAAGGTTGCTGTCCAGACAATGCGAATCCCTCTTGCCAACCTCAACAATGTGGTGACCATGGCAATTTATTTACAGATTTCACAAGCAATCCTTATGCAGAGTTCAACATATTTATGGATCCTTTTGCTGCATATCAGGTATTACATGTACCCCCATATGCGTTTTGTTGTGAACTCCTTTATTTTGATATTTGTAGCCATATGTCTTGCTAATCTTTATGAATAGGAGCTTTTATCATTTTATCATCTTGCAGGTTATTCTTTCAGGCATTCCAATTACTATTGTTCCATTGGATGCTACCAACACCATTCTTGTGAATAAGAACTTTTTGGAGACCTTTTAGAAGAATCAACATGCCTATGAAGCAGAGTACTGTTTCGAGTCTCTGAAAATCGTTCGTGATACATGGTTTGATGACCAATTCTATAGGGTAATAATCCAGGAGCATAGATCTTAAAATTCTGTGGTACTAAAGACATTTATTTGATAACTAAGGAGAATGTGATATACGCAGAGTTATTTTTTGTGGGACTCATTTATGTCGGGTATAGCTGCTTCAATCATGCGTAAACGACATAACCACCAAGGAGAAAATGAATTTGCTGAAATGGACTATATCAATGTTACTGTAGTTACTTCAAATAAGCCATATGGTGTATCTGATGGATCAAATCCATTTTTTGATGGTAGTAAAACTCCAAGGTTCAACTTAGAAAGAAATGGAATTCACCGCGGCCATGTTCAGACGGGACTTCGTGATCCTTTTTGCATAGTCAAGAACGGAAGGGGCAGATGCCAGGTGATTGATTGTTTCTATCTGAAATATAATATCCTGTTTCATCTTAATAACAGATAAAGTGTTGCATCTGCGGAAAAGGTTGGTCCTTCTTGTCCTTCAGAGATATGAATATGTCATTGTAAATTATGTGAATTTTTTTTCTTGTCAAAGTGTGATATTTTATGTTTTCTATCAACGAGTATGAGATATGATATAGCGGTAGTGTTCTTTTTCTGTATGTTCTTGCATTGTTATTCATTTGTTATACCTTTCTGTGTTTCATACTTGTTCTAAACTGATGGCAATTATCAGGATGGTTACACAAAAGAAGTTGACCAGCCAGGAGGAGTGTCTGTTCTTGTTGCTGTTAGAGCAAAACCTAATCGGAATGCTAGCAGCATATTAGACAAAGAGTTCTCTGTTAACTTTCTGGATGTAAGTTTAGAACTAATTTCTCAGTCTAAAATGGTTGTGACTTTTATGAGCCTCTTTCTGAATCAGACCGAGTTGAAGTTTGCTTGTGACATTGTGCATTATAGTTTTAACATAGTCAGCAGACAGCAGAAACCGATGCTATGCTCGTGGTTGCAGGTCCTAAACCAACCAGAACACACTGGAAGATTCAATTTCACAACACAATTTCCTTATTACAGGGAAGTATTTTACAAACCGGATCTTAAGGGAAAGAATTTTGGAAAATATCTTGTGTTTGATATGGATATGAGTGCTGGAGACTTTCTAGCTCTCTTCTATCTCCTCAAATTACCTGTAGAAGATATCAGTCTCAAGGTAAATTGGCCTTCCATAAGTTCTGTTCCATCTGTTTATGCACCCTTAATGTCAATGAGATCCTCAACTAAAAATATTAAGAATTTAGTTCTTGATTGTAGTTGCAGTAAATTCCTTCAATCGGAATGTAACTTTATGTTTAGCTTTTATCCAATACTTTCCATTCTGTTCAATTTTGGGATAAAATTGATGAATCGTTAGCCATCATGAGAATTGTTTTGCATCACTTTGCGAGCAACATATTGCGGAAACATAGTTGAGTCCACAGGTGTAGTTTAATTTTGTCATAATTAAGTGATGCCTTTCAATGTGAAATAGCTTCTTCTCATTCAGGCTATATTAGTGAGTCCAACTGGCTGGGCAAATGCTGCAACAATTGATTGTGTGTATGATTTGCTTCATATGATGGGTCGTGACGACATTCCTGTGGGCCTTGGAGATTGTTTCGCAATGAACCAATCTGATACTGTTTCCTATGGGGTTGGAGACTGCAGATACAGCAAGGTCATCCCACAAGGTAGCGGTGGATATCTAGACTCGGACACTCTGTATGGTTTAGCTCGTTCTTTACCTTGAAGTCCTAGGAGGTATATTCTCGATCTGAAAGGGGAAGGAACAAATCCGCTTGTTCATTCATAAATTTGACAAACATTGGCATATCACTTTTGTCATTTTATTTATATAAAGTCACATGTTTATCATTTGATATAGCATTGAACCATTGAAATATTCCTGGTATAACAGCCGTATAATAATACCAGATATACAGCAGAAAATTCTGCAAAATTTGGAGCTCCTCGAGATACTGATCATCCTGAACTCAGACAACCTCTAGCATTGGAAGTATTGGAATCAGTGGCGAAATCACTCGATCCAGGATCGAAAATTACTATTTTGGCGAATGGCCCATTGACTAATATAGCAAAGCTCATTCTTGAAGGAAAGAATACAAGCAAGGTTATACAGGCAAGTGTTAAAAAGTCAAGACTATATTCTTCAGTTAAGGAACCAAAAGTTAATATATACACCCTGACCCAACTATGAGAAATTAGTTGCAGATCCTTCTCTAGGACATCAGGTAAACTTAGTCCACTCATAAGCAAACTTCCTATGTTGGTCAAATTTCACATCATAAACTTATTAAGTTACCCTTTTGCTTAGATAGCTGTTTTATTCTGTTGTGATTGATCTCCTTGTCATATCAATGACTGTGATTTGCTTCATGAGTTGAGGACTTGAGATATCCATCCACTAATGTGAAAGTTATTGTCTTCTGAATTTTGATGCAGGATATATTTATTGTTGGGGGACACATCAATTATAATAACACTGAGAAGGGGAACGTCATCAATCTTCCTTGTAACAAATTTGCAGAACTGAATATGTTTCTTGACCCTTTTGCTGCAAAAACAGTTCTGAGTTCTGGACATAATATCACTCTCATTCCACTTGAAATGCAGCGGAAAGCAAGCGTTTTGTTACATCTAGAGTTATTTGACATGTATTTCTGTTGGCGGTCAGTATCTCTAATAGAAATGCAGCGGAAAGTCAGTACATTCCCTCAAATTCTTGAAAAACTCTATTTGAAAAGGACACCAGAAGCAGTCTTCGCCAGGCGCTTGATGTCAAGGTTATATTACCTGCAAAAGATGCATCCTGTGTACCATCATGTGGTATATAATTTCTCAATCTCTCCTCTACTGGTTCTTTTTCATTATGTTTGCTTGACACCTGGTCTTTTTACTATACATTCCAGCAATTTGTTCGGTGATATTCATATCAGATATATATTGTTGTAATAATTGTCTGCAGGATGTAGTTTACAAACTCCGCTTCTTTATATTTTGCATTCATAATATTTCAGGATATGTTTATTGGTGAGATCCTTGGAGCAGTAGTAGCTGGAGATGTCTCAACATCAAAATCTACCTTTGCAGTGAAGAAGTTAAAAGTCAGTGCTACTGGAGTTGAATGTGAAGATGGTGAAATTAATATTGATAGAGAGCATGGGAAAACAGTAAAAGTATTGGAGAATGTGGATCCATCAGCTTATTACAATGTTTTAGCAAAACGACTTGGGGATAAAAAGCAGGCAGCTGTAATTGGAAGCTTCAATGAGCAGAGAAGAATTTGGAGTACACCATCTAATTCATCCATCATTTAGCAACAAATGCACAGTTTCACGTTCAGAAAATCATGAATTTGAATTTTTGTGTTCTTTTCTACCAGTACTATTTCATCTGTTTTTGTGCTCCTTGACTTATTGGGGCAAAACATGAGCACTAGGTCCATGTGGTTCGACAAGTAAGCGTTTGTTACATCTAGATTTACTCGACATGTATTTATGTTGGCGGACAGTAGCTCTAATGGAATAGTCGAAATGGTTCATATGATCAATTTTCGTGATGATTAGAGATTACAAATTTCACACAATTTTTCTGGGTCAAATACAGAAAGCTACTCAATGTACAAGTCATGTAAATGCATACCAGCTGTTAAGAAGATATTGATATCAAGACGTAAAGTCCAGGTAAGGCCGAGTATGTTGAAGATTTATAGAAAGTATATGATTGTAACACTAACATTTGGATAACAAAGATAATACTCCCTCCCTTAAAAATGATCTACTTTTCTCTTTGATTTTTTTAAAAAAGAATTACTAATTTCTTTTGTTTTGCAAAATTTTAATTTTAATTTTTCATGTGACACGTTTAAGGCTACAAATTAAAAGACATTTTGGTATATTTAACATAATTTTATTAGAATTACAAGATTGAAAAGTTTCTATTTAAAAAAAAAAAAAACTCTTTGTTAAGTCAAATTAGGTCATTCTTTTTTAAACGGATGGAGTACTCAATTTCAGCAGCTGACAAAGGGGAGAATACGGCTTGTAAAGTACTGATGCTATAGGGTGAGGACTTTTCGAGACAGTGGTAAATTAAAAGTACCTCAAATCTTGACAACAACAAAGTAACGGAATTCCATTTTCCTACCACTACATAAACAAAAATCCATTTTGTTATCTGGATTTTTCAACTATAACAAATGTCAAGTAATTCTTTTTTATAGTATTTTAGGATCTAGATACATTTATTCCTCCCAAAATACATGGCAAAAGTAAGCAATGAATAAGTACCATAAATGGCATATACAAAGCCTCATCACAAAGTAGTATTTCAGTTTTCAATTGATAAAAAATTTATCACATTTATGAACATTGAAGACCTTCTATTTTGAGTAAAACGAATTAATGGTTTCGCTAATTAGATCTCGAATGCTAATAAACCAAACATTTACTTATTCTATCATGAATCAGTTCGAATTTGCATTCTAACCAACCAGATCATTGTAATTTGTGCTTAATGACGAGCTTCAGTTCACACACAACTTCATGTTAGGAATCATTTCTGTATCAAAAGTTGAATATTGATCCAATAACCAACTCACAAAGTAACAACAAGCAAAAGTATCAATCAACAAAGTGAAATTATATCGCAAGAAAATCATTCGAGAAATCTTTTAGAGGACTTACCAAAACAAAAGCAGGTTTACTTCTGCATACTTCTCTCACCATAATATCATGAAGCAACAGAAGTCTTAAACTCAGATGAGCATTGTATGCAATTAGCCCTAAGGGGTCTAGTATTCAGAATTCGTACAAAATCAAAACTTACCTAAATACAACAATAATAGACGAATCTCACAATAGACCAATCTCAGTTTAAATATAACGACAACAGAACTCATTCTGCCAGAAGCTAAACTCAAACGAAAAATTCATTAAATGGCCACCATGTCAAGTGCAACGAGAAACAATTTGCATTTCATAACAATCAATCCTATTTCAAAATTGATAATGGAAAGCTTCTTAAAAAACAAAAGTTATACACAAAAATAATTTGTTGACTGCTCTAAATACATAACGCTGAAAGTCATAAATGCTAACAACAATTTGACAAGCAATGCTTCAGTCTCCAATGAATGACAAAAAACACACAGATGTAATAGGAAGATTTTTGATTGAACCAAACAAAGTATAAATTTCATTATTCAAATTCCAGCATTCTAGTAAATCACAATATTACCAATAATAGATCTAAGCAAAAACATTGAACATAAATTGACTTTCAACCATAAAAAGTTTCTTATTAAGCCGTTTCTCCACGAATCCTCCTAGCAAGATGAATATCCTTGAGCATAATCGTAATCCTCTTAGCATGAAGTGCACAAAGATTAGTATCTTCAAAGAGACCAACAAGGTAAGCCTCAGCAGCGTCTTGCAGAGCATCAACAGCACCACTCTGAAACCTCAGATCTATCTTAAAATTCTGAGCAATTTCCCTCACTAGCCTCTGAAATGGCAGCTTCCTAATCAACAACTCAGTAGATTTTTGATACTTCCTAATTTCCCTCAAAGCCACAGTTCCTGGTCGAAAACGATGAGGCTTCCCCACTTCTCCGGTCATCGGAGCTGACTTTCTTGCAGCCTTGGTAGCCAATTGCTTCCTTGGAGTCTTTCCCCCTGTAGATTTGGGAGCTGTCTGCTTAGTCCGAGCCATTTTATGTATATGAAGAATTTGGAATGTGTACTGAAAAAAAAAAGTAAAGATCTGAAGTGATGAATATTAGAAATGGGTGGTGGAGAATTATATATATAGAGAGAGGAGACAGCGGGAAGGTTGAAAATTTGGGTAAAGAGAGGGAGGAGAGGGCAGGAAGGTTGAAAATTTGGGTAAAGAGAGAAAGGAGAGCGCGGGAAGGTTGAAAATTTGTGTAAAGAGAGAAAGGAGAGCGCGGGAAGGTTGAAAATTTGGGTAAAGAGAGAGAGGAGAGGGCGGAAAAGTTGGAAATTTGGGTAAAGAGAGAGAGGAGAGGCCGGGAAGGTTGGAAATTTGGATAAAAAGTTTGAAATCTTTTTGGCGCCGTTGATTACATTGGAATTTTGAGTTTAACGGTGGAGATTAGAGAAGATATGATTGCTTAGATTGCAATCCAAGTGCTACTAAGGTAACACGTGTGGATTTGCTACGTGTAATAGTACAAGGTTTTTTCTTTTACTTTACTTTGCCATCTGGAATATTTTTTATTTTTTTTTATTCTTTTTGCGTCATAATTTTGCTACACTGCCTCTTTCTATATCAAATAAAAATCATTTTCACCCTTAATTTTATTTTTAAAAATCAAACTCCCTTTTAAACTTTGAATAATAATAATAAATTTCCTTTAATTTTAAGTAAATATTTAAAATAACTATAATTTTTAATTCATTAAAGAGTCATGATATTTTTATTATTTTTATTTTATGTAACAATTTTTCGTAAAAGTATAAACATTATTTTTTTAGATTTAATTAAGGTCAAAATTTTAAGCATAAAATAAACAAATATATTTTGATATAGAAACACAAAATAACTAATTTAATTAAGATGAATTTTTTTAAGATTGTACTTATTTAGACTTAAAATTATTTTAAACTCTAATTTAAGTAATACTCCATCAACGTCAATCAAAATTTGTTTATTAATATAGATAATAGTTTACTTTGTCACGTCTCGGGAGAGTACCCTTGGCATGGCCGACATTTGAAGAACCATTACTGATTCCCCAAGAGAATCACCTGACCTCATTATCTCATCAACTCAACAGTGGAAGAAATACTCAAATAAAAGACATCAATATATAAATATAATTCTTACGAAATAGTCTCCAATGAACAAGTCTGAAGATAGAAATACTCAATAATCTTCTACTCAATGTCTATGAAGCCTCTACTCAACAATCTAGATGGTACCATGACAAGCCATGGATACTCCAAATCAAAGAACTAAACTACTCAATCAAAATCAAGAAAAAGTAAAAAGGTTCCTCCGGAAGGCAAGGAGGGCTCACCAACTCTAGGAATGCACTAAACTAGACCTCAACGATGCGTGGGTTGAAGTCCTCTATCACATGTATTTGCATCATGAAATGATGCAGGTCCAAATGGATGTCAGTACATCAAATATACTAGTATGTAAAATAGCTCAAGAAAGTAAAACTCAACCTGAGCAACTCATACTCAACTTAACAAGAATGTAAGTTTTAAATAAAAATCATGCTTTTAAAAATAGACCTAATAGTAGTAAACTCAGTTTATAAAATATCATCCTCAATCAATGTTTGCTTAGGAGTACCTCTTAATAGACATCCAATCCCATCACCTTTAGTTTGATGATGCGCAACGAAGGCAACGTTGTTGCCACGCCCTTTCTAGACTTGCCAAAGATAAAGGATGATCAACTCTCTCATGGATCAATAGTAAATGTCCATCTTTTGGGACAAGAGTCGCCAAAACGTGTTGTACGACTATCCTACGCTGACAACATAGTTCTGTGGGTTAGAGTGGTTATTTACTCACTCCCAACTTGGTGCTAGATACTCCTCCCAAGACTAAAATATGTTCCACTCATCAATCGACTCAAATACCAATAATACTCAATCAATCAACTCAAATCTCAATAATACTCAATCAATCAACTCAAATCTAGACCTCATTAGGCTATCTCAACTCAATCCATTTAAGTGTCTCATAAACTCAATCAATCAAGAGGAATTCAATCAAACTCAAACGATCATTCAGACTCACTCAATTAGACTCGTCATGGAATGTAAGTAACATGCATCAATGGACATACAATCATGATACTATATGCTCCTCATGCTCAATTATGCTCAGTTTACTCAACTTAGAAAATCAAACTCAAATCTCAACTCAATCCATGTATAGATTCTATAAAAATTATTCAATTTAGGATTCATGATATCAAGTATAAAATATATGCGTCAATCTCATATTAGTAGTCATGCAATACAATAATTATCTCATATAACGTCATAAGAACTCATAATAAATGAAGAAATCCAATATTTGGATAATAGGAGTTTCTAAACTAAACTCTTGTTCTCACTCTCGACTTAAGTAAGTGAAAAGGGCATGTGAACGAATATAGGTCCACACTTTAGTAAGCCTTACATACCTGGATATAGAAGAAGCAATCAACTTCAATCGATCCTCATGTTAGACCTTGAAAACCTCGCTCTTCTCCCTTCTTTGGTACTCTCAAGAAATCCCTAAGTGTGAAGAATGGTGAAAATACCCTTAGGGTTTTGTTTTAGGACTTTAATTAGATCTAAAACATCCAAGGATTTGAGTAAAAAGACATAGGCATAGATAAAAATACCCTTCTTTAAAATTGCCAACAGGCTCTATGAAACTCCGTTTATGAGTCGTAGACCTTTCTATGGGTCGTAGATAACCTTTGGTAGATAAGGGATTCGACAATTTAAGTTACTGAAATTTGTCATAGGATCTACGAAACCCCTTCTACAAGCCATAAATACTTTTAAAAGATGTCTGATATTCTGCAACTCAAAATACTGAAAAGTTGATTCTTGGATCACCAACTCATAAAACCAATTTATGGGCTGTGAAAAATTTTACGAGTCAAAAGATACCACCTAAACTCAAAGGTAAGTTTTACAGATTGGTGGTTAGACCATCTTTGTTATATGGGGTAGAATGTTGGCCAATCAAAAATGCACATGTCCAGAAGATGCATGTTGCAGAGATGAGAATGTCAAGATAGATGTGTGGTCACACCAGGAGTGACAAGGTTAGGAATGAGACCATTCGGGAGAAGTTAGAGGCGGCTGATAAGATGAGGGAAGCGAGACTACAATGGTTTGGACATGTATAGACAAGGAGTACCGATGCTCCAGTTAGGAGGTGCGAGAGGTTGGTCTTAGGAGCTACACGGAAGGGTAGAGGTAGACCGAAGAAGTACTCGGGGGAGGTGATCAGAAATGATATGGCGAAACTTGATCTCACTAAGGACATGACCCTAGATAGAAAGAAGTGGAGGTCGCGAATTAGAGTATAGAAATACTCAATAATCTTCTACTCAACTTGATCTCACTAAGGACATGACCCTAGATAGAAAGAAGTGGAGGTCGCGAATTAGAGTAGTAGGCTAATTGGTAGGGTTAGGTGAATGCATGGTCGTGGCGTATAATAGGGTTAGGTGGAAGACATGATTTTTTTAATTATGTGTTCTCATTATCTATCGTATATGTGTTAGTTCTATCATATTTTATATATTGCTATGTGCTAGTCGTTCTTTCTGTTCTCTTCCCTTTTCTTTTTTTTCATATCTAGTTCTTTCTGCTTATGGATTTTGAGATGAGGATTCCCAGGAAACAACCTCTCTACTTCTATGAGGTAGTGGTAAGGTCTGCGTACATTCTACCTTTCCCAGACCCCAATTGTGGGATTTCACTGGGTATGTTTTTGTTGGTGTTGTTGTTGAAACATTTTACAGGTCGTATGTTATCTCGTACATAAGCCTCAGACTTTGAAAATTTCTCCAAGTCACCTGGGGATCTACGAGGCCCATTCTTCGGACCATAGATCATTCTGCGGGCTGTAGAAGGCCCTTGTGATTTCTTACCCAACAACTTGTCTCAGTCATTTTCTTAGTTTTCTGTGTGCATTTACTTAGACTAGGTGAAAAGAATTAGGGGATGTTACATTATCTCTCCCTTGGGATCATTCATCCTTGAATGAAGAGAAATCTAGGAAACTTAATCAAGGCACGAATCTCCCTATAGACTCTAACAATCAACAACTCTTGTCTCTCTCATACAATCAATCAGTTGAGAAATTTAGAAGGTAAAACAATAAACAGTCCACTTATCAAATCAACCTTCACTCGGACTCTAGGGCTTTATCGCCTATCAAACTCAGAATAGAAGGAAAACTCAAGGAATAAGAATTCATGAATCTAGAAGGAAATCATTACCATCAACTCTCTCATCATCACCAGGTAGGAATAAATGAGGGTATTTGGCCTTCATATCCTCCCCCGCCTCCCAAGTAGCTTCTCAAGTTGGTTTCTCCACAACACTTTGACAGATGTAGTCTCTTTGGTTCTTAGCTTATGAACCTGATGATCAAAGATTTGGATATGAATCTTTTCATAGCTCAAGTTATCTTTTACTCTAATACTCTCAACAGGAACAACCAACTGTGTGTCTCCCAAACACTTTTTAAGCTTGGAAATGTGGAAAACTAGGTGGATGGCCGCTAACTCTAGTGGTAGCTCTAACTCATAAGAAATATCTCCTACCCTCTTTATGATTTGATAAGGGCCAATATACCTCAGATTCAATTTTCCCTTCTTCCCAAATCGTATCACACTCTTCATAGGTGACACTTTCAAAGACACCCAATCGTTGACCTCAAACTCTAAGTCTCTCCTTCTAACATTGATGTAGGATTTTGTCGACTCTGTGCAGTCTCTAATCTTTCTCAAATAATCTTTACTTTCTCCATGGCTAGGTGCACTAAGTCTAGTCCAATCAATTCTGCTTTACCTACCTCAAACTATCCAATCGGGGACCTACATCTCCTCTCATAAAGAGCCTCATACAGGGTCATCTGAATACTCAAATGGAAGCTGTTGTTGTAGGAAAACTCAATCAATGGCAAATGGTCATCCTAATTACCTTTGAAGTCAATTGACACAGACCCTCAACATATCCTCCAAGGTCTGAATGGGGCGCCATGCCTGGCCCTCGGATAGTCCATTTTACAGGGGTTATGCTGCCGAATTTTTGGGGCGCCATGCCTGGCCCTCGGTCTATGGGTGGAAAATAATGCTAAGGTTAACCTTTGAACCTAAGCCTTTCTAGAACATCACGACCCAAACCTATGGCCTATACGTGCAACGGTGAATGGAGAACCCGAAGGGACCCCGAACAAGCCTCTTAGCATATCAATCACACACCCTTGGTCGCGGAAGCAAAAATACGCATTACAAGATATGATTAAAAGGGAAGCCGAACTAAAGGAAATCTTGATATTCATAAATTATAAAAGAGTTAAGCTCATAGAATAAACATAACATAGTATCCAGCAACACCTCTAACTTGGAATGGAGCGGGGGCCAAGACACTCTTTGGGCTCACCCTCATAATAACAAGTGTTCAACATAAAGAAGTCTCAACATAGTAAGAGTAACTTAGATATTGTCCTCGGACTTGAGAACTTATCAATGCTTTTCTCCAAAGTACCAAGCTAGCCACATGGAGGAGGATGATCAAAAGGAGCTCCGGTATCCATATGGTAAGATCATATAGGCATAGCGTTTGCATTCCTCATTTGAATGTACTAAGTATGCGGGGTGCAATGCAATAAAGACATAAGTCAATATATTCAAAATGCATATTCATAAGCAATGAATATATAATCTCAATATGGCATGCATGATCAATGCTTATAATAAGACATGCTGGTAAATCAATCAACTTGCATAATATACCATACATATGTGGGAAGAGACCTTAACTGACATGAGTAAGACCAAGCGAGCTACAACTTGGAATCTTGATTAATACCCCTTATCGGTAAAGAGGTGATCTACTTGCCAAGGTGAATCATATTTCACCTTATGGGGACATGACCCATTTCGTATGAAGTAACCTTCCTTAGGGGAACATGACTCATTTCAGAAAGGATTTCATGATAAAGTGCACTAGGCGGATCCACAAGTATAGCAAGGGTAATAATCATAATCCTATGGTGGCACATAGTTTGAGAAGATAATAGTGAGCCTAACTTGAATATGAGAGTAGATAATAATAATACATGAACCCTTGCTTTAACATAAATAGCTCCCAAGAGGTAAAAATCTTGAAATAGGGCTTACCTTGATACTTGTAAAATCATAGATACTTTTCATGAATTCAATACATGCTTGAAAGCCCTTGATCATCATGAAGTCACTTGACTTGTACATTATGTAATAGATCATCAATAACTTGAGAATTCTTGTCATGTTATTTTATCAAATGCATGGTGGATTCATGATACTTGTTCAAAATCATGCAATTCAAGAGTTAAACAAGATGAGTAAACTCAATGCAAATCAACCCACCAACATGTAATAAAACCCTCATGTAGGGTACCTTGAAATCCATCATAAAAGCTTATGATAGTTCATAGTTTCATAGCTCAAAACATGCACAGTCTCAATAGACATAATCAACTCATGGAGTAAACTTGAAATGGATATCCATGCATAATCAATCAATACTTTATAAAACCCCAACATGATTTACAATCATATTTCATAATAAGAGATATCCATAGGTAATACAACTTGAAAATATGCAATTTCCATAAAAAGGGAAGGTTGGGCTCCATGGGTGAAAGGACCCATGGATGAAGACCCACATACCTTAATACCTTAAACCTTGAATTCCTTGAAATGAACTTGAAGTAGACTTATAGCTTTAAATGAGTCCTTGAATCCTAAAATTGAGCTTGAAATCTTTAGATTTGAGTGAGAGAATTGATAGAAGCTTAGAGAGGTTTTAGAGAGGGTTTTGTGAGTTATAGAGTTAAAAAATGACTAAGTATGGGTGATTTCACGTTTAAGCGGGCATGGGGCTATGACCCTAATACCCTTGGGCGAAATAAGAAAACAAAGAAAAATATTGCACTGGTCTGCGCCCTTAGAGTGACACGGACCAATCAAGCCCGACAAATTACACTGCTCCGCGCCTCTGGCACGTCACAGCCAGGGCGCAGACAGCCACTGAAATTCAAAAATTAGCGAAAATTATTTTTCGGTAGGGGTATTTGAAAATCTAGGTTATACCCATTTCCTACTCAATTTTGCCCCCTGATCGAGAATATTAAGTCGAATTTTGAGATATATGAAAATTACGATTATAGGGCATTCCGAAGCACATGAGGGGTCTTTCAATATATTCCCCTTGGGAACGTTCGTCTTCGAATGTCAAAGAAACATGCGCAAGAGAAGTAATTATGAAGATTTCAGCCCGACATGAATGCAACAAATGCACTTGAACATCATTTTTTCAAAAATCTCAACATGAAGTCAAAAATCACTATAAACTTGCTGCCATAAACATGAAGGCATACAAAATGATATAAGGGCTGAAACTTAAGATTTGAAGTCATAGATGGGACTTAAGTTATTACCTTCGGCTTGAGTAGAGTGGAAGAGATATGGGTATTGCTTTTTCATGTCCGTCTCGGTTTTCCACGTGGCACTTTTAACTTGCTGATTCCTCCAAAGAACCTTGACGGATACTACTTTTTTATTTCTCAGCCTCTTCACTTGTTTATCCAAAATCTCCATCGGGACCTCCTAGTAGGTCAAATTATCTTCTACAACGCGCACAAGCTCTATGGACACTATGTCACCCACACACTTCCTCAACATAGACACATAGAAGACCGGATGAACCATATTCATCTCCATAGGCAACTCCAACTCATGTGCAACCTTACCAACCCTTCTCAAAACTCTATAAGGACCCACAAACCTTAGGCTCAACTTCCCTTTCTTGCCAAACTGGACTACACCCTTCATGGTTGAGACTTTTAATCACCAACATCAAACTCCAGATCTCTTCTCCTCATCGAATCACACATTTTATGGGTGAGACTTTCAAGTAAACCCAACTACCTAAACTCAAGATCTCTTCTCCTCATATCGGAATAGGACTTTTGTCTACTTTGGGCTATCTTTAATTTCTCTCTTATCAACATCACCTTCTCCAAGGCTTCCATAACCAAATTTGGACCTAGCAAAGCCATCTCCCCCACATCAAACCACCCAATAGGGGATCTACAATGCCTACCATATAAAGCTTCAAAGAGAGCCATGCCAATGCTTAAGTGGTAGCTATTGTTGTAAGCAAACTCAATAAGTGGAAGATGTCCATCCCAACTACCCTTAAACTCTAAAACACAAGCTCTAAGAATATCTTTAAGAGTTTGGATAGTCCTTTCGGCTTGGCCATCTGTTTGAGGATGAAAAGCCGTGCTAAGCTTGACCTTGGTATCGAGACCTCTTTAGAAGGACCTCTAAAATTGAGAAGTGAATTGACTACCACGATCCGAAATGATAGACATGGGCACCCCATACAATCTAACCAACTCATGAAGATACAACTTGGCATAATCTTCAGCATTATAAGTGGTTTCGACCGGTAGAAGTGAGTCGACTTTGTCATTCTATCAACAACAACCTAAATAAAGTCAAAGTTTCTCCTAGTCTTAGGCAACCCAACCACAAAATCCATGTTGATCTCTTCCCACTTCCGTTGCAAGTTGTTCACACCTTGTTGAGGGGATGTATGCCTTAATCACCCTGTCGGGGGGTGCTATGCCCATACTACCATGTTGAGGGGTATATACCTTGCCCACATTGTCATGGGGTACTAGGCCTATACAAACTTTGATGTTCGGCCTTCACTCATTGACAATTGTGACATCCAGATACAAACTTGGCAATATCCCTCTTCATACCACCCCACCAATACACCTCCCTCAAGTCTCTATACATCTTTGTGGAATCGGGGTGAATAGAATAAGATAAATTATGGGCCTCCTTTAAAATCAATTCTTTCAAGTCATCAACATTAGGCACACACAACCTACCTTGGTACCTAAGGGCACTATCTCCCCCTTGGGAGAAAACCTCCACTTTACCATCCTTCACCAAGGTCTTCAACTCTAACAAGGTGGGATAAAGATCTTCTTTTGACTTGACTTCCTCAATTAAAGAAAATTTAGAACCATCAATAACTACCACACCACCTTTTTCCACTTCGTCCAACCTAACCCCCAACCTAGCCAACTGGTGAACTTCCCTAGCCACCTCTTTGCCACCATCATCAATATGACCTAGACTACCCATGGACACTCTACTTAGAACATCGGCCACAACATTAGCTTTGCTGGGATGATAATGCACACTCGTATCATAATCTTTAAGGAGTTCTAACCACCTTCTTTGTCTCTAGTTAAGAGCTTTTTGGGTGAACACATATTGGAGACTCTTGTGGTCGGTGAACACATCAACATGAACCCCACACAAATAGTGATGCCAAAATTTTAAAGCAAATACCACGGCCGCCAATTCAAGATCATGGGTGGGATAATTTCGCTCATGCACCTTAAGTTGCATAGAGGTATATGCTATCACCTTATCATTTTGCATCAAATCACACCCAAACTAATTCTTGAGACATCATAATAAATCACAAACCCTTCCAACCTTTCCGGTAGAGCCAAGATAGGAGCAGAGATAAGCTTATCTTTCAAAGTATGAAAACTCTTCACATTTATCGGTCCAAACAAATTTTGTCTTCTTTTGGGTCAACTTTGTCATAGGGGAAGCAATAGAAAAAAAGCCATTCGTAAACCTCCGGTAGTAACCCGCCAAACCCAAGAAATTCCTAATATCCGATGGAGTCAAAGGTCTAGGCCAATTTCTTATCACCTCTGTCTTTTTAGGATCCACCTTAATGCCATCACCCGACACCACATGCCCTAGAAAATCAACCTCTTTCAACCAAAATTCACACTTTTCATATTTAGCAAACAATATCTCATCCCTCAAGATTTGCAACATCACCCTCAAGTGATTCACATGCTCTTCCTTCACCTTCACTTAGTGTCCAGATCGAAGATCAATCTTAGAAAAGTGACTAGCCCCTTGTAGTTGATCAAAAAGGCCACCAATCCTTCGTAGAAGGTACTTATTCTTTATGATATCTCGATAAGTTGCCAGTAATCAATGCACATTCTAAGGGGACCATCCTTTTTTTTCAAAAATAACACAGATGCACCCGAAGGTGACTTACCAGGCCTTATGAAACCCTTCTCCAACAAATTCCTCAGTTGATCCTTCAATTTCGCTGGGACCATACGGTAAGGGGGAATAAAAATGGGTTGTATATCGGAAGGAGGTCTATACCAAAATCTATTTCCCTTTCGGGAGGAACACCGGGATGCTCATCAGGAAAGACACCAAGAAACTCATTGACCACCAGAACCGACTCAATATTAAGGACTTTAGACTCAATATCCCTAACCCTCACAAGATGATAATGCAACCCTTAGAAATCAACTTTTGGGCTTTAAAACAAGAAATAATCTACCTTTTACCACCACATTACGACTTCCCCACTTAAGGACGGGCTCATTAGGGAATTGAAATTTAACCTTATGAGTTCTACAATCAATAGAAGCATAATATGCATGTAGCCAATCTTATCAATGCATACACATCATAATAAAAAACCTTTAGCATACCAGTAACAACATCGGACACCTCCTCCACTCTTTGCCTTTCTTGGAGAGCATAGAACCTATTTTGCCTTGGAGCACCCCCTTGTTGGCCTCCTTTTACTCTTTGACCCATATTTGCACCTTGTCCTTGAGGACGACCATCTCTACCTTTATTTTGAGCGTGAGGATAATCAACAACCTTGTGACCTATTTCACCACAACCAAAGCAAGCATTAGAGTTTTTCAAATATGGGCCATATGCTTTTCCCATACTTTTGGAACTTAGGATTATACCCTCTACTATTACCGCCTTAGAATCTTGGGTTATTATTAGCAAATCTCTTGTTAGGAGCATTGGAAGAGCCTTGGCCTTGGAACTTGTGGCCTTGAGAAAACCGGCCACCTTTAGAACCTTGGAAACCACCCTCAAATTGAGCCCTCTTGACTCACCACTTCTTCTCTTTCTAAGCATTTTCCCCTTTAGTTGCTTGACATATGTCATGAGCTGAGACAAATCCATATCACTCACTAGCATGGCGGTACGACACTCTTCATTAACCAAGTTAGACACGCCCGACACAAGTTTGTTCATTCTAGCTCTAGGGTCAGCTACCAAATGTGGAGCATACTTGGAAAGCTTGTTGAACTTGAGGGCATACTTCCTCACACTCACGGAACCTTGCTTGAGTTCATAAACTCTATCATCTTAACCTCTCTTAGCTCGATACCACGGCCGCCAATTCAAGATCATGGGTGGGATAATTTCGCTCATGCACGTTCATAAACTCTATCATCTTAACCTCTCTTAGCTCGATCGAAAAGAACCAATTAAGGAATGCAGCTTTGAACTTCTCCTAAGGAATAGCATTATCATCTCTCCTCTCCAATTTCCATTGGGTAAACCAAATTTAGGTCACACCTAAAGCATGATATAAACCATGAAGAAGTAAAACATTTCCTAAAATGCCTCATAACCTCCCATTCATAGTCATGGCGCATTTTCACGATCATGAATAAGACTCTAATCGACACGGTGTGTTGGATTTCCAAGGACCATTAACAACTTAGTGCTCTAATACAAGATTTTCATTACCATAGCCAAGGGCCTAGACCAGGCACGGCAAATGGAGAATCCGAAAGGACCCCAAACAAGCCTCTTAGCATATCAATCACACATCCTTGGTCATGGAAGGAAAAATAAGCATTACAAGATATGATTAAAAGGGAAGCGGGATTAAGGGAAATCTTGATATTTATAAAGCATAAAAGAGTCAAACTCATAGCATAAACATAACATAGTATCTAGCAACACCTCTAACGTGGAATGGGGCGGGGGCCAAGACACTTTTCGGGCTCACTCTCATAATAACAAGTGTTCAACATAAAGAAGTCTCAATATAGCAAGAGTAACTTAGATGTTGTCCTCGAACTTGAGGACTCACCAATATTTTTCTCCGAAGTACTGAGCTAGCCATGTGGAGGAGGATGATCAAAAAGAGCTCTTATCCTTACATGGTAATATCATGTAGGCATAGAGTATGCATTAGTAGTTTGAATATACTAAGTGTGCGAGGTGCAATGCAACAAAGACATAAGTCAATATACTCAAAATGCATAATCATAAGCAACGGATATATAATCTCAATATGGCATGCATGATCAATGCTTGCAATAAAATATGCTTGTAAATCAATCAACTTGCACAATATACCGTACATATGTGGGTAAAGACCTTAACCGACATGAGTAAGACCAAGCGAGCTACAACTTGTAATCCCATGAATAAACCTCATCGGTAAAGAGGCAGTCTACTTGCCAAGGTAAATCATACTTCACCTTACGGGAACATAACCCATTTCGTCTGAAGTAACCCTCCTTACGAAAACATGACCCATTTCGAAAAGGATTTCATGATAAAGTGCACTAGGTGGATCCATTAGTATAGCAAGGGTAATAATCATAATCCTATGGTGGCACATAGTTTGAGAAAAGAATTATGGACCCTTGAACATAGTCCAAGCTGACATGCAATCCATCGGTGCTAAGTCTAATCCCATGGAATACTTGAAATAATCATACATTAATCATAACATGAATAACTTGTAAGAACATGACTTCAGTAGCTCATAAATATGCTTGACCTCTAATAGTGAGCCTAACTTAAATATAAGAGTAGATAATAATAATACATAAAACATTGCTTTAACATGAATGACTCACAAGAGGTTAAAATCTTAAAATAGGGCTTAACTTGATACTTGTAAAATCATAGATATTTTTTATGAATTCAATACATGCTTGAAAGCCCTTAATCATCATGAAGTCACTTGACTTATACATTGTCATGACCCAAGCCTAGGGCCTAGATGTGACACAGAGCATGGGGAACCCGAAGGGACCCCAAGCAAGCATCTTAACATATCATTACACATCCTTGGCTGCGGAAGCAATAAAATATAACAAGAGATAGTAAATAGGGATAAATGGGGCTAACAGATAACTTTCATATCATAGACAGCAAGAGTGAATAAAGAGTCAAAGCTCATTGCATTACACGAACCATGTCCTACAACACCACTAACCATAGAACTTAACGGGGGCCAAGACAAGCAATCGGGCTCACCTTCATAGTTAAGTACATAATAAGAAGAAAATAGAGTCTTTATACATAGCATAAGATCGAAGTCAATGTCCCCGAAGTGAAAGACTCACCAACTAGCTTAAGAGAGATCGTACTAGCCATGTGCAGAAGGATAATCAAGTGGGGCTCCGATTCCTACATGGTAACATAATATAGGCTTAGAGTATGCATTAGTACATTTGAATGTACTAAGTATGTAGGATGCAATGCAACAATAGATAGGCAACATAGGCTAAATGCAATATCATAGGCAATAGATAACATAGTAATAATATGACATGAATGATGGATGCTTGATGTAAGCCATGCTTATATAGAACAAAATACATGTGTAGCGAGTGACCATTAATATAGAATATCCAAGTCTTACCACCCCCTTGGAGAGGCGAATGAGGTACAAACCCCTCAATATGGTTATGAGGTACCAACCCCTCAATATGCTTATACGAGCCTACTACCCCCCCTGTACTAGGAAACCAAGGTACAAACCCCTCGATGTGGTTAATGAGGTACCAACTGCTCAATATGGTTATATAGGCCTATTACCCCCTTACTAGGCAACCAAGTTACCAACCCCTCGATGTGGTTACCCGGACCTACAACCCCATGAGCTAGGCTTGGTCAACTCACAACACTACGGAAGTTCATCATGAATTTAATATATGTACAACATACTTTCATCATCATAAAGTCATATATCTCATATGCCAAGCATTAGGCCTCCAACAACTCAAGAATCATAATCCGGACATTTTATCAAACACTTGGTGGGTGTACAATGCTAATGTAAAATCATGCAATTAAAGAGTGAAATCATGCAAGAAATCTTGAAGTAAATCATCCCACCAATATTTGGTAACACCATTATACAATATACATCAAAACCCTTCATCAAATCTCAAGTTAGATCCAAGATTCATAGCTCAAAACATGCTAAAACAGTCATACTTTTACAAAACTCTAACATAGTTCATAGTCAAGTTCATAATAATAGACATATATGTATAATCAACTTAAAAGCATGTAAATTAGATGAAATGGAAGCTTGGGCACCATGGGTGAAAGGAACCAATGGTTGAAACCCACATGTGTTCACTTTGGAGAATAACTTGATGAAGATTGGAGATGGAGACTTGAAGCTTCAGTGAAATTCTTAGATCCGGATGAGTTTTGGGACTTGAGTTTTAGGATGAAATATGAGTCTAAGTGTTTGAGAGAGTATTTGGGAATGTCTTGAATGATATGAAGGTGAAATAAGACTAAGTATAAGTATTTTCACGCATAGGAGGACCTAGGCCCAAGAACCAAAAGTCTTGGACCGACTTAAAAAAAATTGCACAAAAATACACACTGCCGAGCCCTAGCCGCGTTGCGCTGAGGGCGCGCAGTGCTCACTGGAATTTGATTTTTGGAAAAATAAAATTACGATTCGATTGCTCTAAAATTGGGGTTAGACCCATTTTTCACTCAATTTGACCCTCTGATCAAGAATATGAAGTTGTATTTTTGATATCATGCATGGACTTTGAGATATATAAAAATTATGATTTTGGACACTTTCGAGGCATATTTTCGGACACTTTTTGGGTCGTTTCAATATTTCCCCCTTGGGAACATTCATCCCTGAATGTAAAAGAAACATATATGAGAAGAATAATCATAAAGAGGTCAGCCCCAACATAGAATGCAACAATACACATAAAACACCATTTTTTTTTAAAAATCTCAATATAAGTGCAAAATCACCATGAACTTTGTCAATATAAACATGAATGCATGCAAATGATTTAGGGGCTGAAACATAGGACTTGAAATCACAAAAAGGACTTGACAAGTTATCATAAGCTTGAATAGAATGAAGAAGGTATGGATATTGCTTCTCCACTCCCGCTCTGGCTCTCCGAGAGACACTATCAACTTGATAATTCCTCCAAAAGGGCTTTAACGATCACTACACCCTTATTAATCAACTTTTCCACCCTTCCATACAATACCTCCACCAGGACCTTCTCTTAAGCCAACTTATCCTCCTCAATACCCACAACCTCAAAGAGGCACAATAGCATTAGTGTCACCCACATATTTCCTCAACATAGACACATGGAGGACCGGATGCACCAATTCCATTTCACTAGGCAATTTCAACTCATAGGCCACCTTAATAATCCTCCTCATCACCCTATAAGGACCCACAAGTCTTAGATTTAGTTTACCCTTCTTACCAAAATGAACCACACCCTTCATGGGTGACACCTTCAAATAGACCGAATTACCAACTTTAGATTCAAGCTCTCTTCTCCTCACATCGGCATAGGACTTTTGGTGACTTTGGGATATTTTCATCCTTTATCTAATCCTTACCTTCTCCATAGCATCCATAACTAGATTCGCACCCAATAAAGCTATTTCTCAAACTTCAAACCACCCAACCATTGATCTACAATGTCTACCATAGAGGGCCTCAAAAGAAGCCATACCAATGCTAGAATGATAGCTATTATTATAAGAAAACTTTATCAATGGAAGATGAAACTTTATCAATGGAAGATGGTCATCCTAACTACCCTTAAACTCCAAAACACAAGCGTTATAAGCAAATTCAATCAATGGAAAATGATCATACCAACTACCCTTGAACTCCAAAATATAAGCCTTAAGCATATCCTCAAGAGTTTGGATAGTTCTTTCGTCTTGGCCATCCGTTTGGGGGTGAAAGGCTGAACTAAACTTTACCTTGGTTCCAAGACCTCTTTGGAAAGATCTCCAAAAGTGTGAAGTGAATTGTGCACCATGATCCGATATGATGGACAAAGAAACCCCATGCAACCTCACCAAGTCATGAGTGTATAACCTAGCATAATCTTCAGCCCCATGTGTAGTCTTAACCGGTAGAAAATGAGCCGATTTCGTCATCCTATCAACCAAAACCCTTTCTAGTCTTGGGCATACAACCACACAATCCATATTAATCTCTTCCCACTTCCAAGTAGGAATCTCTATGTCTTGAGCTAGGCCACCCGACCTTTGATGCTTTTGACTTGTTGGCAACTATGACAACCGAAAACAAATTTGGCAGTGTCTTTCTTCATACCTCCCCCCCAGAATGCACATCCCTCAAATCTCTATACATCTTGGTAGAACCAGGGTGAATAGAATAAGAAGCACCATGAGCCTCATCAAGAATCTTTTCTCTCAAGCCATCAACACAAGGCACACATAACCTACCTTGGTATCTAAGGATACCATCTCCCCCTTAGGAGAAAACCTCTATCTTACCATCTTTGACCAATGCCTTCAATTCTAACAAAGCAGGGTCAAGATCTTGCTTAGTTTCACCTCTTCCACCAATGAAGATTTAGAACCATCAACAACAACAACATCACAATCATCACCTTCTTCCAACCTAACTCCCAATCTAGCCAACCGAGGGACTTCCCTAGCCACCCCTTTGCCACCATCATTGACATGAGCTAGGCTACCCATTGGCACCCTACTCAAAGCATCTGCCATCACATTAGGCTTACCGGGATGATAATACACACTCATATCATAATCCTTAAGAAGTTCTAACTTAGCCCTTCCAGTAGAGACAAAATAGGAGCGGATACAAGCTTATCTTTTAAGGTTTAGAAGCTCTTTTCACACTCATCGGTCCATACAAACTTAGCATTTTTCGAGTCAACTTTGTAATGGGAGAAGTAATAAAAGAGAACCCATTCACAAACCTCGGATAATAACCCGCTAAGCTCGAGAAACTTCTAATGTCCGATGGGGTCAATGGTTTAGGCTAATTTCTAATCATATTCGTATTTTTAGGATCCACCTTGATACCATCTCCCAACACCATGTGACATAGAAAGGTAACCTCTTTCAACCAAAATTCACACTTCTCATACTTATCATACTACTTCTCTCCCCTCAATCTTCTTAGCACTACCCTCAAATGGTCCACAAGCTCTAAATAAGTCAATACTTCATCACTAGAGACCACCACAAACATAACAAAGTAGGGATTAAGTACCCTATTCATGGAACCTATGGACATAACCGGTGCATAAGTCAAACCAAAAGACACCACCCAAAATTCAAAATATCGAAAGAGACATTCACTAGCTCATTGATCACCGAAAATAACTCAATAGAAATAACTTAAGTTCAACACCCCTACCTCTTAGAAGATGATAATTGCAACCCTTAGAGATCAATTATACCTTACGACAAGAAATAGACTTACCTCTTCACAACCACCTTACAAGCCCCCACTCAAAGATGAGTTTATTAGGGAATTGAAATCTAACTCTATGGGCCCTACAATAAAAAGAGGCACCACATCTTATGCAACTAATCCATCCCAAGTATGGCATCAAAATCCACCACATCAAACCCAACAAGTCATAAGGCAAGACCTATTGCAATATGAACACGGAATAATACTTTTGAACTTTCCAACAATAATAGACTCAACTAAAGGGGGGCAGACTTGAAGCCCACTAGCAATAAGGAAGAATAATGAAAGAGATAGTGGCACCCCGGCCCATCAATGCATACACGTCAAAGCCAAAGGAAATTTCAAACCAGTAGCATCATCAAATGCCTCATCCCCTACTTGCCTCTCTTGAAGAGCATAAACTTTAGTGTGCTATGGGGCACTACCTTGGCTACCCTGGGCCTCTTGATCAACATGACCACCTTGCCTTTATGGTCGATCATCCTTACCTTTGTTGCAAGCATGTGGACAATCTAGAATTTTGTGGCCCGTCTCATCATACCCAAAGCATGCGCCCATGTTCCTCCAATATATGCCACTTTGATTCCTCCCAAATTTTGGGCATCTAAGACGAGCCACGCCATTATCACCCCCCTTTACTCTTATTGCGCTTATAAGGGCAATCCTTCCTCTTATAACCCGCTTCAGCACAATCAAAACAAGCATTGTTGTCCCTCAAACATGGGCCTCAATAAATCTTGCTAGATGTTGGACACATAGCATCACCTTTACCTTTGAGACTTTGGAACTTCCCTTCAAAATAGGCCCTCTTGGACTCACAACCCCTTCTCTTACCCCCCCAAATCTCAAGAGCACTCACTTGTTGATTGAGTTGAGTTGTCAATTTTGTCACCACTTTGGCCAATACCCACAGAGCATTGTGAACTTCCACATTCAATATATCGCCCTCATAAGTAGCTTAAAACATATCTTGAAATGTAATGGCTATGGAGAAGCAATAAGCCCTAGGGGACCTAACTTTATCGTACAACATAGACCTTGAAGAAGTGAAACATTTCCTAGAACGCCTCATAGCCTCCTATTCATAGTAGTAGCGCGCTTCACAATCATGAATAAGACTCTAATCGACATGGTGTGTTAGACACCAAGGACCTAACAACCTAGTGCTCTGATACCAAGTTTGTCAGGACCCAAGCCTAGGGCCTAGACGTGACATGGCGCATAGGGAACCTGAAGGGACCTCAAGCAAGCCTCTTAACATATCATTACACATCTTTGATCACGAAAGCAATAAAATACAACAAGAGAAGTAAATAGGGATAAATGGGGCAAAGAGACAACTTTCATATCATAGATATCAAGAGTCAAGAAAGAGTCAAAGCTCATAGCATTACACATACCATGTCAAACAACATCTCTAACTATAGAACTTAGCGGGGGCTAAGACAAGCAACTGGGTTCACCCTCATAGTCAAGTACATAATAAGAAGAAAAAGAAGTCTTTATACATAGCATAAGATCAAAGTCAATGTCCGTGAAGTGGAGGACTCACCAACTAGCTTGAGAGAGATCGTACTAGCCACGTAAAGAAGGATAATCAAGTGGGCCTCCGATTCCTACATGTTAACATCACATAGGCATAGATTATGCATTAGTATGTTTGAATGTACTAAGTATGTAGGATGCAATACAACAATATATATGCAACATAGACAACCAAGGTACAAACCTTTGATGTGGTTAATGAGGTACCAACCCCTCGATGTGGTTATACGGGCCTACTACCCCCGTACTAGGCAACCAAGGTACCAACCCCTCGATGTGGTTATACGGGCCTACTACCCCCCGTACTAGGCAACCAAGGTACTAACCCCTCGATATTATCACTCGGGCCTACAACCCCCCGAGTAGGCTTGGTCAACTCACAACAATAAAGAAGTTCATCATGAATATAACATATGTACAACATACTTTTATCATCATAAAGTCATATATCGCATATGATAAACATTAGGCCTCCAACAACTCAAGAATCATAATCCGGATATTTTATCAAACACTTGGTGGGTGTGCAATGCTAGTGTAAAATTATTAGAGCCCGTACCTTTGTGTTTTGGTATCATGGTTATCAATTGAGGTCAGAGAAAGAAAAAGGGAGACGATGAACAGTAGCCCGAGGCTACTGTTTGCTATAGTACTCTTTATCAATTTGTGAGTTTTTCCTTCATTCTTCAATTCTAAGGCTCCAAGGTGTTTGACCCTTAAATGTATTTTTTTGTAGAATTGGAAATTTTATTTGGGATCTTGGTAGAGGTTGGTGAATATAAGCTTATGGACATGTTATACAAGGTTTGGTTGGTCAAGAAACTCCGTAGATTTTCGTGTGTGAAAATTTGAAGTGGTGAAAAGGGTTTTGAGGTAAGTTGAGATTCTTCATCTTTTGAGTTAAATTAATGGTTTCTATTGTCTTACATGATGTTATTATGAATGTATGGCCAAGAAAATATGATTGGTTAGTTGAGAATGAAGCTTGTAGGGTGAAATTTCAAATTGGGCACCTAAGCTTATATGAATTGCAAATTGTTATAAATTGATATCCTTGTGTATGGTGAGTTTAAAATATGTTCCTGTGGACTTACGAGAGTGGGGAAAAAGTATAAAAACTTGTGTGTGCACTATTCTTGATTTAGTGGTCGAAATGGGGGCTTAGAATGAGGAATTAGTAGCA
>DF360929.1:23691-55533 GCA_000787875.1 Solanum virginianum | reverse complement strand
ATGCAACCACTTTTAAAATTGGCACTAATTTGAAAGTCCATATCATGTTTCATATGTGTAGTACCAATACTTATAGTGTGTGGGGTGTTACATTTTTAGCTAGATATTTCATATTTGAAAAATATTTACCATTTAAAGCAACTGCATTATGTATTAAAAGTAAATTATACATGTAGTATATAAGTATTATAAATATATTAAAATGTCTTAATTACTTTGATTAAAACAATTGCACTATATGTTAAAAATGAATTATGCATGTAATGTAAATGGATTACACTATGTATAAAAATTGTATTAAGCTATAAAGATGTATAATAAGTGTATTAAAATATATTAAATTTATATCTTGATTAAGAAATCTGCATTATGTATTAAAATTGAATTATACATATATTAAAACTATATTGTTATAAATGGTAAATATTTTCTAAATATGGTATATGTAGGTAAATTTTCCATTTAAAATTAGGATTTATTTTGATATTGAGAATTGGGATATTGGGTTATGGATATTTGAATTTGGGTTTGGGTCATTGCTAGTGAATTGGACAATTGCGCAATTGGATTTGGACTAGGACTTAGGCCCAACGACTATTGATATAATGATATAAATTATAATAGTGTAAAATAAATTCAATTTTTCGGTTAACCAAAATTAATTTCTTTAAAACTGAAAACCAAACCGAATTTTCAACTTTTTAAAATTTCACATCGAAACCGACCGAATAAACCAAAAAATAGAAACCAAAATTTAAAAAAAATTGGTTCGATTGATTTTTTCGATTTGAACCAAATTATGCCTAGCCCTAATTCCAAAATGTATAAAAGAGGGTGAATTTATAATTGCTAACTTGGAGAATTTTGATAATTATTGTATTTAATGAGAGAAATATTGCATCTACAAGTGTGCCTTGATTGCATGCATCCTCATATCATGATATTTTGGGAAGTTGTGAATGATGACTCTATCATGAGTCCTTGACCACGCTCACATAGGTGGCAAGATAGTTGATACATTTGACTCGTATCATGAGTCCTTGACCATGCTCACATAGGTGGCAAGGTAGTTGATACATTGTGATTCGTATCATGAGTCTTTAATCACGCTCACTTAGGTGGTAAGGTTGTTGATACAGTATGACTTGTATCATGAGTCCTTGACCATGCTCACATAGGTGGCAAGGTAGTTGATACATTGTGATTCGTATCATGAGTCTTTAATCACGCTCACTTAGGTGGCAAGGTTGTTGATACATTATGACTTGTATCATGAGTCCTTGACCATGCTCACATAGGTGGCAAGGTAGTTGATCATTGTGATTTGTATCATGAGTCATTGATCATGCTCACTTAGGTAGCAAGGTAGTTGACACAGGAAGATTATTATCATGAGTCCTTGACCACGACTTAAGTGGCAAGGTAGCTAATATATTGAGATTATATATGGCAGATTGTGCGACAGTCTTGAATCCACCTTGCATCATTGCATACCATATAATTGCATTTCTTGTGGTAATTTTGGATTGGCTTAATTGAAATTATATGTTTACTTTATTCGCATTGTTCTATATAAATTGGCAGCACCAATTCCATATTGGTTTTTCTGTTGTAGGTAGAACTGTTCCTAAATTATTCCATAGTTTATTCAATTTCTGATTCCCAGTCAGTGAAACCTGTTGGGTACATATTTGTGTACTCACCCCTACTTCTTTCTCCCCCACAGATTCTCATTAGGATTACCTATGCAGTAGTTAATTTGCTCATGCAGTCGGTTCTTACCAGATCTAGTAGTGAGACTCAGAACTTCGAGTTGCCATTAGATTCTATCTTAGTTATTAAGTCTTTATCTCTATTCGATGACTGAGATGTACTTATTTCATCAAAACTTATATATTTAGATACTCTTTACACTTGTGACACTAGGTTCCGGAATATGGTTTATCTATTGATTTTTTTTATTTTAAATGTATTTTATCTTTGGGTTTGGAAAATTTATTAAGTTCCGTAGTCGTGATCCCATTTTGGGTCATGACAAGTTTGGTATCAGAGCTTTAGATTCACTGGACTCACGAGTCAAATAACAAGGTATCTAGTAGAGTCTCGTGGATCGATACGTAAACGTTCGTATCTATCTTCGAGAGGTTACAAGATGCTTATTAGAAAAAATCCTCTATTATCGATTTCTTTCGTGTGATTTGTTCATATTCAAGTTTTGTATGTCTCTAATCCATTCTTTCTACATAGATGCCGAGGAATAGAGTTAGCAATACTGAGGATGAGTCTTTACCTACTGTCCAAGCCCCAACCAAAGGGGTAAGGCAGAGGCCATGGCAGAGTTAGAGGTCGAGGTCGGGCTAGGGGAGCAGCACTAGCACGAGGTCAGACCAGAGGGACTTCACCTGAACCAATCGTTGACCCAATTTATGAGCAGTAGACTGAGGATCCAGTTCAGCCTCCTACAACCTCTGAGGGTACACTAGTATTACAGGAGCTATTGACTCAATTGTTGGCAAGGTTAGAGGGTACCCCTACAGCTAGTAATCTTCTAGGTACCGCATTTCCTACTATACCTATTAGTCCTTCACAACTAACTCAGGGATCTAGTATGGGATTTTAGACCCTGAGTCCATTTTCCATGCCTTCTATTGCACCTCCAAGGTTTTCAGCCCCGCCAGTTTCTACCAGTGGTGCTATGTCCTTGTTTGAGCAGAAAATCTTTGAAAGATTTATAAGATTGGCTCCTCCCAAATTTAATGGTATAGCTGGGGATAGGGCATATGACTTTCTGACAGAGTGTCAAGATAGACTGTTCAATTTAGGTATTCTGGAGGCCCATAGGTTAGCTTATACATCTTATTAGTTCACAGGCATGGCCAAAGAATGGTGGAGGCCCGTCATGGCCCGAAGGCCTATCAATGCACTAGCAATGAGTTGGGAGCAGTTTACTGATATCTATCTTGAGAGATTTGTACCCTATAGTCTTCGGGATAGGCATCATGATAAGTTTGATAGGTTAGAGCAGGGTTCTATGATTGTGTCCCTATATGAAGTATAATTTCACGAGCTGTCCTGCTATGCTATATATAGTATTCCCATAGAAATCATGTGAGTTAGTTAGGATGAGATGCAAATACATATAACCTTGACATTGTCAACATGGAACATTACAAAGATCAACACAAGGGCTACCCTAGACTTCTGTGAACACTTATATTTAGACAAACATCACGATCTAAACATGCTAGTTCTACTAGATAATACACTTGAGAGAAAAGAAATATGACAAAAAAAACTCTCAAGTGGCAGGATGCCCCATCCCCTCCAAAGAGATGGTGTAGTGTCCTCACTAGACTACAACTAGAAAAGAAGAACAGAAAGGGGGAAGAACATACCTGGGACGCCCTAGGTATCAGTAGTGTCGGTGGGACCAGACCCTCCAAAGGTAGCACCAGGTCCAAAGGTGCTCCTAGAGGCTCCTACCTAGGCCGCCTCTCTTGCTAGCCCCTCTCTTTTTTCTTGTTAGGCGGCTACTCGGTGCTGGGCCTTAATGGCCTTGTGCATCTGCTGCTCTTCTTCTTTTTTAGGATAATAGGGAGGACTACTTCGATGGCCACATCTCTTACCCTTGTCCTTCTTACTAGGTTGATCAGTAGGTGGCGCAGGTGTATCAGATAGGGCGAGTGGAGCACCCCATGTCTTATCTAGAATGAGCGTCATCGGAGCATTAAACATGCTTATCCAAGATTTCAGAGGTGGGGCTGGTGCGGTGGCCTAGTACTGCGTAGTCAGCCGTTCAATCTGGGCCTTCATGTGACTCACCCTTTGAACCAAATTCTTTATTTCTTCCCTAGACATACTCCCAAACATGTCATGGAAGTATCCCTCTAAAGTGTTGACATGGCACTGCAAGGCGGTGATTTGGGTCAGAATAAATTCATTTCGTTGCACCACAGCTTGCTGTACGTGAGACTAAACCACTTTTGGCATCCTTTCGACTATCTGGTCTACAATGGCATGTGTCTGCTGCTGGTTTGTCACCACTCTGGCCAGGAACTCATTGGTTACATATGCATACCCTTGCTGTGCTAGTGAGGATTGCAACACTACCCTTAGGCCACTCAGAAGCCTCGCCTGATGGTGGGGCAGTAGGTAATCCTCAAATGGGAAGGGTTAATGTGGAGGTGCGACGGGAAAGTTTTCTGGGCCCCCAGCAAGCGTGTTCTGTTCTGCATGAGAGGATTTTGGACATCTTTAATTAGGGCAATATTGGCTATGCACTTTGGAGCTATTTTCTTATCCAAAAAGTGAGTGGTAGGAACACTGACCTATTTTAAAAGAGCATGAACCAAACACAAGAAGGGCATGCCAGCTCTATCGGATAAGGCTTTGTCCCACATCTCATGAGCTATAATTTTTTCCATATTTACTTTGTACGTGGACATCAGGCCTGCTACTAGAGAGGCATGCAAAGGTTGGAGTATATTGTTATTTTCTGTGGGCCGCAGTCTGTTCCGCACTACTAATCACCAAAAATATTGCAACAAAGGTTAGAGACGCTTTGTTGATAGGATACTTAAAGCTCGTAAATCAAGGAACCTCTACCCCTGAATGGCGATTCGTTCGGCAATCCATTTCAACAGGTCATCCCGAGAAGATGAATCAAATATTTGCCCCTCATCCATAATCTGCAGGTGCCTGTCCAGAATTATCCATCTGGGGGAGCTCGGTAATCTAGCCCAAATAGGAATCGGTTGATGGTGTTTTCTGTAATATCCACTCGTGTATCATGTACCATCACATTTGACCGTGGGGACCTATTAGATGTGATCTTTTTCTTCACTTTCTTAGACTGGGTACCCTCTATGGAGTTTAGTAGACTAGTAGCATAATTAGAATAGAACTCTTCAACTATGGTGGGCCCATAGTAACCCGGTGGTTGTGCCATTCTAACCAAACTTATATGATTTAAAAGTATTTTTAATTTCTGGGATACGGTCAAGTTGTTCCGTTAGGACCTGAACGTTCGAGATGATCGACCACCATTGGAACCCCTTAGAACCCTTTGTAAGCCCATGAGTGTAAATATCTTTAGCTCCTGGGACTGTCTAATGACCCCGCAGAAATACAGTAAGTGCCCTGGCAGTTTTGAGATCCGTCGTCTAGGGGATTGCAAAATGTATAGCCTCATCATCACTGTACCGGAGTTCGAGCTTATCTGCTTGCTCCTCAGTATCATGACCTTCAGCCTCTGGAGTTTGCACCATCTCTTCCTAGTCTGAGGTATCCTCCTCCTGTCCTGGGGCATCCGTCTCCTCTGCCACTCCCATTGAAGGAACTCCCTCCTCAGACTGGGGAGCTCTGCATCGGCCTGCTGTATGGGCCCCCGTAGTACGAGGGGAGTGAGGAGAGACATTGCCCGTATAACGAACTTTGGACCCACCGGGGGAGTCATCACCTGAGTCACTCCCAGCTTGATGGCTAGATGATACAGTTAGGGAGTCATGGAGATGTGACACAGGCTCGTCCCTTTCACTAAGTCTGACTAATCTGCGGTATGGACCCATAGCACCTACAAGTGTCACAAGTGAATATACTCTGTTAGAATTTTTTTTCCTAAGCAGGTTGACGCACTGATGGGTACTCAGACTTCCCCTGTGCCGTAAAGTGATAATAACCCTTAAGAGTGGCGTCACCCGGTCTATCATAGGGCTATTGCACCTAAGGAACATATGTGAATTTGAAGTAAAAACAACTTAAGTAATAAAATGTGAGTAGTACAGGTGCAAGGGTACCCTACTCAGGCCATGTAACATGACATGGTCTATGACAGGGCCCGTGCGGAGTGACTTAAGCGTGGTGATGGGAGGGTGCATTACGAGCCGTTACACGGTTCGTGTAAGAGCACACGAACAGTCTGTCTGGCCGTGATACACTTAACACACAAACAGCCACAAATTTATATTATTTTTCTTAACCTAAACCTCGACCCATCAACACATGAGCATACACACATGATTTCCCCAAAAGATATATTGAAAATCCATAAAAATCATGAACTACCATGGTCAACACACCCAAACACTAAACAATGGTGGTTTTTACCACCATATGCACACCCAACACTACTTTTCATGTATGATGATACTTTAAACCAAGAAAGAAACAATTTCGAACCAATATCTACACATGCAAAACCCAAAATCTACACCACATGATAAAAAATTAAGTTCTTACATGATAAATAGAAATGAAGAAGAAGACTTGGTTGGAAAAAGTAGAGACCCACACTTAGTCGTGGGGTGATGAGAGAAAATGGGAAATTTGGAAATAAGTAATTGGGCAAAGAGGAAAGATATTTAATACCTTCGTCAACTGTGTTTGACCGGTCAACTCCCACTGCATGGGCGGCCTCATGGTTTGTGACACATGTCACGGTCCGTTTGGACCATTCATTGGCCCAACTTTGACAAAATATTGCACTTATCTGTCCATGCGTGCATTGGTGCACCCCGACGGTGCATCTCACGAGCCATGACACCTTGCATGGTCCATGTGGACCAGCTGTGTCTCCTCACTTGGTGAGTGATGCAGAAAATCTTTATTGGCCCTTCGAACATACCGCACGAGGAGCCACACGGCTCGTGGGAAGAGTGACGGGTCATGTAAGTATCTGTGACATGACACTTAGAAATTGTTGGCACACTTTATGGTACACGCGCACAACCGTCAGACGACTTCTCTCACGAACCGTTGAACAGTACACAACCCATGCATGGGGGCCATATGTCAACACTTAGAAATTTTTAGCTCGACTTAAATGGGGCATTTCGGCCTCAAGCCATGTCTTCCATCATATGTGCACTCACGACTCCAAAATAACACCTATACTCATTTGGAAACACAAATAAAAAACAAGAAAATGCATGACATATAAATTAAAGCTCTTTTTGTTTTTTTTTAAATTTTTTTCCATAAATATTACAACGTATGGGTTGCCTCTCATGAAGCGCTTGATTTAACTTCGCGGTATGACGTAACCACGATGACTACTCAGACTTTGTCAAGAAATATGACCTCAATCACTGAGGTCTCAACTGCAACACCCAAGTATTGCTTCACCCTCTGTCCATTTACCTTGAACTGATCCCCATTTTCTGCTTCTAACTCAATTGCACCATGGGGGAAAACCTGGATAATTGTGTATGGGCCTGACCACCTAGACTTGAGCTTACATGGAAACAAGCTCAATCTAGAATTGTATAAAAGTACCTTATCACCAACACTAAAACTCTGTTGGGATATATATTTTTCATGCTGGCTCTTCATCCTCTCTTTGTACAGTGCTTCACTCTCATACGCTTGGAGGGAAAACTCATCCAACTCATTGAGCTGGTCAAGTCTTTAGTTAACAGCCTCATCCCAATTCATGTTGAGCTTCTTCAAAACCCAGAGTGCCTTGTGCTACAACTCCACAGGTAGATGACAGGTTTTACCAAACACCAACTGATATGGGAACATACCAATGGGGGTCTTGTAAGTCGTCTGATAGGCCCAAAGTGCATCATCTAGCTTCCATGCCCAATCAGTTCTGGTAGCATTTCATAGACTTGGTCAGGATCTCCTTGATCTTTCTGTTTGACACTTCAACTTATCCACTAGTCTGTGGGTGATAAGGTGTGGCAACTTTGTGCTGTTGTACTCCATACTTTGTGAGTGCAGCACGGAAGACCTTGTTGCAAAAAAGAGAGCCCCCATCACTGATGATAGTTTTAGATGTCCCAAATCTAGAAAAGATGTTCTGCCTCAAGAACTAGATAACACTCTTGCTCTTGTTGTTTGGCAGTGCAACTGCCTCCAGCCACTTGAAGATATAGTCCACTGCCATAAGGATATATTTCATGCCATAAGAGCTCACAAATAGACCCATGAAGTCAATGTCCCAGACATCAAACATTTCTACTTCAAGAATAGGGGTCATGGGTAGTTCCTGACGCTTTGAGATGTTACCCTGTCGCTAACATTGATCGCATCCAAGCACCAAATCATGGGCCTCCTTGTAGATGGTGGGCCAATAGTACCCACATTGCAGAATCTTCTTGGTTGTCTTGGCGCTACTATGATGACCCCCCACTGAGGAGGAGTGATAGGCTTCTATGATACTCGACATCTTCACTTCTGGAATGCACCGCCTGATAACCCCATCAGCACATATTTGGAACAAGTATAGGTCATCCCAGAAGTACCTACACACATCAAAAAGAAACTTTTTTCCCTGGTGAGGGTTAAGGCCCTCTGGCATAATATCACTCACTATAAAGTTAGCAAAATCAACAAACCAAGAAATAAGGTCAACAGAAGCTGCCAATACCTGCTTATCGAGGAAAGAGCCATCGATGTTCAACCAATCCTTCACCTTTGACTCATCCTCCAACCTGGACAAATGGTCTGCTACCCGATTCTCAAACCCTTTGTGATCTAAGACCTCAAAGTCAAACTCTTGCAGTAGGAGAACCCATCTGATCAGCTTCAACTCAGCATCTTTCTTTGCCATGAGGTATCTCAAAGTTGTATGGTCGGTGTGCACTATTGATTTAGTGCCCAATAAGTAAGCCCAAAACTTATCAAATGCATACACCACGACCAGTAATTCCTGTTCAGTCACTGTATAATTCTTTTGAGTATTATTAAGGGTCTTGCTGGCATCGTAGATGGGGTGAAAAATCTTGTTGCACTTCTATCTGAGCATACCACCCATAAAAACTCCACTTGCATCACTCATAACCTCAAATGGGGCAGCCTAGTTAGGTGCAACCACAACGGGTGCAGAAATTAACTTCTGCTTTAGGGTCTCAAAGGCATGCTTGCAGCTATCATCAAAATGGAACTTTGTATCCTTCTCCAATAGCTTGCACAATGGATATGAAATCTTAGAGAAATCTTTTCTAAAAATCAACGGTAGAAACCTGCATGCCAAAGGAAACTCCGGATCCCCTTTACAGATATGGGAGGCGGTAATTTCTCAATTACCTCGATTTTCGCCTTATCCACCTCTATGCCCTTCTCAGAAATCTTATGGCCAAGAACTATCCCCTCCTTGATCATTAAGTGGCATTTTCTCTAATTTATCACCAAGTTAGCCTTCTCACAATATTGTAGTGCCCTGCTAAGATTCAACAGACATGTATAAAAGGAATTACCCACAATAGAGAAGTCATCCATAAATACCTCGAGGGTGTCTTCAACCATGTCAGAGAAGATCGATATTATACATCGCTGGAAGGTGGCTGGGGCATTGTAGAGCCCGAAAGGCATCCTCTTGAAAGAAAAAGTCCCATACGAACAAGTGAAGGTGGTCTTCTCCTGATCCTTCGAGGCTATAGATATTTGATTGTACCCTGAGTACTATCCAAGAAGCAGTACCACCCTCTACCTACTAATCTATATAACATTTGGTCCATGAAGGGCATGGGAAAATGGTCCTTCAAGGTCCATCTATTCAGCTTTTGATAATCCATGTGCACTCGCCACCCAGTAACAGGTCTCAAAGGGACCAGCTCATTTTTGTCATTAGCTACCATCGTCATGCCTCCTTTCTTAGGGACACACTGAACTAGACTGACCTACTTGCTATCAGAAATGGGGTATATCACCCTAACATCCAACTACTTGATGATTTCCTTTTTCACCACCTCTTGCATAAGTGGATTTAACCTGCCCTACTGTTCAATGTTAGGCATACAGTTATCCTCCAATTTGATCTTGTTCGTACATATCCTCGAAGGAATCCCGATAATATCAATAATGGTCCAACAAATAGATCGCTTGAACTTTTGGAGGACCCCTAGCAATGCCTCCACCTGGTTTTCCTGGAGATCCGCAACCACAATCACAAGAAGAGTATTATTAGTGCCCAAAAATGCATACCTTAAATGTTGGGGTAGATCCTTGAGCTCCACAATCAGAGGCTCCTCTATAGAAGGTTTAGATGATGATGTAAGTCTATTCTGTAGGTCTAAGTCTAACTTTCTTAGGATAAATGGTCTGGTTCCCCTATCTTGCAAAGTATTCTTGGTGTCTACGTACCCGTTAATACCATCTTATGGGAAGTTCATCAACACTGTTGCTCGTATGTGTACACTCATTGTCACCTTAAGTGGGATCTCAGAAAGGCAGTCATCTTTCACATTTAAGATAGACTTCACAACCACCTTTTTAGGTCTCTTCATTGTAGCACACACACTGAATTTCACCTCTTTAGTGTTCAGTCTAAAAGTCAGGTTCTCTCACTCTACATCTACCAATGCCCTGCCAATAGCCAAAAATGGTCTCCTAAGGATGATGGGAACCTCAAAATACACCTGTCAGTCCAGAATGACGAAGTCTGCATGAAAGATGAACATACCCACACGGACCGATACATCACATAAAATTCCCATTTTAAAGGATATGAAGGACTATATTCAATTTATGTTCATTCTGATCCTTCTTATAATATATCACAAGTTGATGAAAGTTCTATTTTTCATGGAAGAAGAATTCCAAGTAAACAAGCTAAATGGGGCAAAGTAAATATGGTTGAGGCTAAAAAAAGATTATTACCAAATGCTCTTCTTGATATTTCTAACCAAAGATTTGTTCTTCTCTCTGAGGCATGCATTCCCTTGTTCAATTTCTCAACTATCTACACTTATTTAATCAACTCGACAAAAAATTTTGTGGAGTCTTATGACCTTCCCGACCCAGTTGGCCGAGGTAGGTATCACCTACAAATGAACCCAACAATGAAACTTCCACAATGGAGGAAAGGGTCTGAATGGTTCCAAATAGATAGGGATCTCGCAGTCGAGGTTGTCTTAGACAAGAAGTATTTCTCGGCTTTTCAAAAGTACTGTAAGGGCTCATGTTATGCTGACGAACACTACTTGCCAACGTTCATAAACATGAAGTTTGGTGTGATGAATTCAGGTCGGCCCTTGACTTGGGTCGATTGGTCAAAGGGCGAGCCCCACCCAAACCACTTCTATAGCCAAGATGTAACTGTGGAATTCCTGAAGTGAGAGCCATTGTGAGTACAATGGTAAGAAGACTAGGGTTTGTCACTTGTTTGCAAGGAAGTTTACACCACATGCTTTGAGTAAACTATTGATGTTTGCACCTCAGGTTATGCAATTCAACAACTAATGAGGATTAATTGACACAAATTGATTCATTCTTTAATTTTTTCAATTTCTCATGTTTTCCCCTTGTAGAAGAGAAAATTGTTATTTTACTTCAATTTTATTCATGTCTCTTGAAAGTGGATGAAAACTAATGTGTAATTGTAATACAATTTTTGCATTGTTGTTACTCAAATTGTGATTATTGAGTAGACATTTTCAATTTTAATAGGGGATCCTGAATGTAGATTAAAGCACCTGTAGAGGAAATTATTAGGATCATAATAGTTTCACCCGCCAAGTACCCATAACAAATACAATACTAGAATTTATATTGCCAATGAATAGACTCACTATTAAAATCTTTCATAGCTGATCCTTTTGATATGAAACAAGAATCTAGAATTGGATGTAAATTTTGAATATAAAAATGTGGTGGTGTACGTAGTCTTAATTATTCTCACTGCTTTGAGTAGAAGTACTAGTTCACATTAAGTTTCAAGAGCTAAAGAGAGAAAAGGAAACATAAAAGTCATTCTTCATTATAACAGTTCACCCTCTTCTTTTCATGACCCAAAAAGGACAAAGACCCGCAACTATTGCTAGCTATTTAAACAACATTATGCCTCAGTCCCAAATAGGTTATTGTCAGTAATATGAGTCCTCATTGATTATGTTACCTCATTTAAATTTATTTAGTTTTTTGAAGAGTTTGGGTAACATCAAAAGTGCTTTTAAATATTTTTTTGAAGCTGAAAAAGTACCCCAAAAGCCAAAAGTGAAACATGAGAAAAAACATCAGCTCTTACTGGAAAGTATGTTTTACTTAAGATAATAAGAAAAAAAATCAAACACACAAATTTTCACATCCACATGTTGAAAAATTAATTGGCATATGTTGTTTATCAGACTCAATGGCGTATCCACATGCAGTGAATGGAGGTCAGTTCAACTGTCACAACCTAGCCCCGTGGACCGTGACTAGTGTTCGGATGGGCACCCAGACATAACCACAAAATCAAGTTCCGAATAGATGGTCTATCCCAAAATGACCTGCATATTAGAAAATACCAACAGAATTCAGACAGAGCCAACATAATATCATATAGATATACACGGGCCGACAAGGCCGCCGGGGCGGGTAAAACCGCCACCAAACACATCAAGCAGGCCTAATCAAACAAACTGGGCACAACCCACACGTATATGTATCCACAGACCTTTAAATAGACTGATAGAATCATAAGACGGGACAGGGCCCCGTCGTAGCCCTAAACCGATATATATGATGCAACGAACAAAAATATACACATATATACCAAAAGTGGTCTCCGGAGCACTTCAAACAGCCGAAAGATGTCCTAGGTTGGTGGATCACCAAACTGTATGTCGGTACCTGCGGGCATGAAAATGTAGTCCCCGAAGAAAGGAGGTCAATACGAAGTACGTACCGAGTATGTAAAGCAGAATGTACATAATATAAATCAGGGTAATAATCCAAAACAGAAGTATAAGAGTCAAATGCATATCCAAAATATAGAAATATTTATTTTCAAAATACCAAATTATGCATAATGCACAGAAGCGATGGCGACCTCCAAACTTGCGTCATACCACATCGTAACTCCAGAAGGTTCAAATCTCCAAAATCTCCGTCACACATATCATAAAGGGCATAAAGCCATACATATCAGAAGCCCAGCACCTTATAACCCCAATCTAAGCAGAGCCCGGCCCTTGGGCAAGCCGACCCACTGAACACAGCGTAACATCAAGATATGTATATATATCATAATGCGCACAATAACAATCGGCTCGGGAATCGGTGAATAATAGCATAATGGGCACGAACAGAGTAGTGAGTAATCATATGCATAAAATCATTATCATAAATCTCAAAGATAAGTAAAATATTCATATTCGAAGTCAAAATAATATTTATTCCAAATTCTTTCAAAGTTACCAAAATTTCATAAAAGGGTGTCGCGGGTCCCACGGCCGATGAAAATCCAAACTAGTCCAACTTAAGAAGAACATACTTATGCTAGATCACACAAACTCCTACGAATCCTTTCAAACGGTTTTCAAAGCAATCCGAGCTTTCTATCAAAAGTTACAGACAATTAAAGTTTAAAATCAATATAGAATAGATTCTTTCAAAATTTATTCAAGTTGTACATTTACAAATCTCAAGACATAAAAATCTAGATTCTGACCAAATACCATCTACAAACAAGTCATAGCAATGTCAAGTAATTAGCTAAAGGCTTCTTTGGGCGTTAAATTCCAAACTTGCCTTAAATTCTATAAAAAATTCGGCAGCATTTCTCCTTAAAATAATCCACCCCGAGAATCCATCTCGACTCAAATCAATCAACAACAACAATAACCCAACAACATCCACAATCATTTCGAATGTCATTATAACAACAATAACACTAAGTATCATTTTTTAATCACATTTACAAAAACTGGACAGCATACCCACGTATATATTTAGATGATTTTTATCTATTCCTTCACACTACAGTGATCATAATACACCAACTAGGCATTAATTCATAATTCCAACATAACATAACACTATATAGCATACATATGCCAATTCGGCCCAAACATCCCACATAAACATATGACTGGTTTTCTAAATCCTTGCTTCACCCTATAATGATCATGTTATGTTAATTAAGCATCAATTCTCAATTCTAACATAATACCACATCTGTACACTTACACGGCCTCACCCCCTTCACCCACATCATTCACTTCCATCATTAAATTTTTCATGATGTTTCTTCATTTTAGCATACTATAACATACATACAACCTTTATAACACATAAAATAAGATTAATTCTTACCTTATCACTTCCACTCCTTCAATTGAGCTAGGGTTCCAATCTTGAGGAAAGAAATATTTTCTTGCTCTCACCACTCCTTCAATCTACTTAGGAGACCCAAAATAGGTGGTTTGTATCATCAAAATGATTTTGGAATAGAAGAAAGTGAATTTTGATTTTTTTTGGAGTTGGGGCCGAGAGCTTTGGGTCTTGGTTCTTCACTTGTTCTTGTTTTGTTTCTAAGTGTTTTTGCTAAGTCTTGAAATGAATTCAAGACAAGGGACAACATATATATAGGCCAAGTCTTGGTCAAAGAATGGTCCACACCACCCACTTGGACCAATTAGGACACAACACATTTTAAGAATATTATCCAAAATGTCTTCAAGAGCTAAACTTTCAAAATTTCTACTTTTGGTCCCAAACTTTTTCTAATCGATCCAATTAAGGACATACGGGTTCTAACATCAACACTCTTGGTTAAAAATTACATTATATATATATAGAAAATTATACAAAGTATTCAAATCAAAAATTACTTTTTTCATATGTATATTAAATCTTAAATGGCCTTAGAAATTTCTAGCTTGCAAAATTCAAACTGAGGACTAGTCTTTCAGGAGTTGCCCATCGTCTTACGTATAGATTAAATTTCAATTGCTTATGCAACTAACAGAAACTTGCAATGATCCGGATATTGTACGACTTTATCGGAACTTAAGAATTTTATTTTGGATAAAATTTGAACCAAGTGTCATCTCAACGGAGACCATATGACCATTGTGAGGTCACACAAGTCGTGTAGCCTCCATTGAAATGATACTTGGCCTTAATTTTGGGTGTGTGGCCTTGAAGTGGAGTTTCGGGCTAAGGCACATTACACTTTGACCCCACACGGGTCGTATGAGACTTCACGGACCATGTGGAGAGCCGTGTGATGGTCTTGAGCTTGGAACAACAATGTTTGGAGCTAAGTAGTAGGACACGACTACTTCGCATGGACCGTGTAAAGGCACACAGGTCGTATGGCCTTCAAGATAGGAAACATTCTAAGTGTTGCTTCACTCTTGATGTGGAATATATTATTTTGGTTAAGGTTGGTGCCATGGGTAGTGGTACGTACCATGTGAAGCCACACGACCCGTGTGGCCCAATCATATGGCTCACTTTTGGCTAAAAAATATTCTAAGTATGGGATCTTCTAGCTCAAGCTAAGTTTACTTTCAAGCCTTCAATTCAAGCCTATTTATGTTGTTTAAGGTTATCATGGGCCTCCTACATCAAACTAAGTTCAAAGGAATTCCATCAGTTAAGTTTTTCACAAGTACTGATAGAATGGTCAACTTTAAAGGATCATATCTATTAGAATAAAAGGAAATAGTATCCCAATTCCTATAAAATTAAATCTCTTTGAATTAGCTTTCTAACGCACTTGGTTTTACCTCATTTAGAGTTTAGATGAAGAAGTTATGCTCGTTTTCGTAAAGCCCATCTGTGTAGAGTTTTCTGAAAATTTGCCTAAGTGTTGCTATATGGGTGGGTTTCACGGTCCATCAAACCTTGTATGGACCGTGAGACCTCTTAACGAACCCTTGGCAAAGAATATGAGTTTTGCTTCATTAATGGTATTTTGTTAATTGTGGCTTCTTCTAAGGGTCTTTTATGACTTCCTAAGCTATCTTTAGACCTTCAAATGACCTAAACCCTATTCTTAACATTCAAAACTCACTTCTCACATTTTAAACTCTCTCAAAATTCCTCTCAAGAACTCTTGAAGATTTTCAACTTGGTGATCAAGGCAAATTCAAGTCTCCTTCAAACTTTATATTTGATGATTTTAAGTTACTTTAAGCCTTATTATGATGATTTACATTGAGTTTATGAAATTATGAATATACATGTCCCTTTTTAAGGCTTGTTTATGTATGGGTGATTAATTTAATTCGGGGTTTACATTGTTATTATGAATATTTGAATATGCATGGTCCATTAAATGTTTGAATCTAAGCATGAGTGATTATATTATGATTTTAAATGTGGATTTAACTATGTTTTCACTTGAATTTCATATTATATTGTTGATTTTAGATTTGATCTCAATTACTCATGCTTTCCTTACATCATTCATGGCATTTGCATTCATGGCATTTGCATTCATGAAATTGGATTATTATAGAAATTATGAAGTGGGATAAGCCCAATTATGCTAAATATATGATTTTTGACAAGATTATGGTTATGACAAGAATGTGATCACATATATGTCTATGATTATAGCTCTTTGAGCATTATGGGTGCTTGCACCATTATGTATATATATAAATGAGTTATTCCTATGCATAAGTATTATGACTATGAGCTGTGATTTGTCATTTGAGTGTAAGTATGAATTGTTATAAATGTGGTTTGATCTTTAAGCCCAAGAATGCATGAAAACAATTTGAAAGCTTATACCTCTTTTACAAGCATGTTAAAATGTATTATAGTGGGATGATGACCTAGCACTGATGGATTGGATGTCGACGTGAACTATCCCCAAGGGTCCATACTCCTTTTCTTGAATTATGTGCCAGCATAGGAATGGTAGTCATCATCGAAATGACCGGGTCGTAAGGAATGACTATTCATTTATGATATGATATGATATGATATGTTTTGATAAGAAAATCAATCTGAAATGATCAGGTCATAAGGAAGGTGGCCACCACATACTAAATGATCGGATCGTAAGGTGTGGTGTAGATTACCTTTGGCAAGTAATCTTCTGTCACTTGATAGGAGGTCAACATCGGGCAAATTTATGTGTCATTTCCATCTAACATCGTATGTAGGTTTTGGTAAGTTACATGCATTGCACCCCACATACTTTAGTACATTCAAATGTACTAACACATACTTTTTCCTGCATGATCTCACTATGTAGGGACCGAAGACTACGATCATCCACCGTACGACTTTAGCTTGAATCTCATTTACTATTGCTTGATGTGGTAAGTCCTATCTTCTAAGGACAAGCCACCATTCTTCTACCTTATGTTGTTTTTGCTTATGTTGTCTTTATTTTGAGGGTGAGTTCGGGACATGTCTTGGCCCCCATACCATCTTAGTCCCCGTCCCATCTTATGACTAGAGGTATTGTTGAACATCTTTTAGACTCTTGTCGGATCTATGTGTTATGTGTTGTATTTGGAGCTTATGGTTATGGATATCTTTTGGATATGATTATTATAAATTTGTTATGAGGATTATGATATTTATGTTTGATGTGGAAATGTGGAAGATCCTAATTCCCGAATTGCCCCCATAGAGTGAGTCATGCTTACCCATCCCTTAGCCTTTATGTGCTACGTGTCCATGTTAACCCCTTTTCCAATGATATCCCTATAGCGTGAGTCCTACTTTTTCGTCCCTTAGAACTATGTGTTTACTTTTGAATTGGCTTCTAAACCGATGATGTGAATTTAGATACTTTAAGACTTATTTCGAAACTCTCGGGTCCCCATTCGCCATGTCAATCGTAGACCTCATGTCCGAGTTGTGACAAAACTTCAGCGTAAAGATCTCAAATGGATGATATGTAGTGATTACACTTCGACAAGTCTCAATGGCTGAACTCATCAGCTTTGACAAACAAAGAACCATGGGAGTGAATGACCATATTAGGGAGTTTCTGATAGAATGTCCCTTAAGTTCTTTCTTGACCGCAGGTCTTCAGAGATATTTTCGTTAGGTCCCATGAAATATCAGTTTATCTGTGGAGGACATCTTTGCGAATAAATATTTTTAAAATAAATTATACAATGCATGTTATTTTTAATATATCTAATCAAACAATGCATAAGGAATATAATCTTTGCATAATTAATGCAAGCATAACTAATATTCTCTCCATCCAATAATAGTTGTTCACGGTACTAAAAATAGATGTTCAATAATACTTGTCTACTTTATGAAATCAAGAGATGATTTTACAGTTAGTTTTTAGTTAACCCTTACCATTAATTATACTCATTTTTCTATTATATTTTGGAAGATATTTCATTTATTATGTTCAAATGGTACAATCATCCATATCATTTATTGCTTCTTAATTTTGTGTCAAGTCAATAGTGGTCCACTATTATTGAAGGGAGAAAATACAAGCACTATTTATAAATTCTATTTAGTATTATTCTTATACACACTACTAAATCTAATATATTTGAATAATTTAATGTACGAAAAATTAAAGTAGGAAGCATTGAAAATTATTTCTCTTTCTTGGACCCCTCCCCACCCCCCACAAAAAAAAAAGAAAAAGAAAAAGAAAAGCATAGGGGATTTGTCACAGCTGAGTAGACACCTCGATGGCCTTATCCATATGTATTTTTAACTTCCACCTACTGTAGCCCTTCTATGTAGTAACCGAACTGCACTTTTTTTTTCTTGGATAATAATAATAATAATAATAATAATAATAATAATAGTAATAATAATAGAAATAGTAATAATAATAGTAATTGTAGTAGTAGTAATAATAATAATAATAATAATAATAATAATAATAATAATAATAATAATAATAATAATTGTTGACACCGAATTTTTACCCTCCGTACTACAAATTACCCGGTTTTAACAATTCTGAAATATTCATCTATTTCATCAAAAAATAAATACAAATTTTATTCCCGCATGGGGGGCCTACACGCCCACACCCTCTTCCCATGCTTTGTTCCCTTGTCCCCCATGCTTGTCTCCTTTCCCATTTTCCCATTTTTTTAATTCCCACTCCCCATGCCCCTTCTCACGTGAACCCCCCTTTCGCTATCCCCGTTTCTCTTCTTTTTCTTCTTTCTTCTTCAATTTGAAACTGAAATCAGAGAACCCAAAGCCCAACGTTCCCCGACAAACCAACGCTCCCCGACAACTCCTTAATGTTCATGCTCCCCACCCACTTTTGAATTTGAATTTAAAAGTCCCAATTCATTTCTAATTTCCCTCCTAGTCGTGCCCTAATTTGGGGCTATATATACTCGTGTTCTTCACGAAATGGAGGCAGCAACGACGGAAGGCAATGACGCTCCAATTTGAATAACTTGTCACACTGAAGTCTATATATACTAGTGTTCTTCACAAAATGGGCAGCGAGGACGACGGTCAAAAATCTGAAAACCCTTAGCAAACTTGCTCAATTTTTCATAGCTATTATCGATTTTTCAAAGTTCGAATACTATTCATAGACCTTCGAATTGGTTTTCCAAAAACTCATCTGACTTTGAAAGCCTCAAAATCGAGGACTCTTGGTTGAGGGAGACATCCGAAATTCGTTGGTGGTGGAAGACTCCGGCATCTCGTCAAAGTCTCAGTTCGCTGCCCCAATACAGGTAACCTCTTTTCTCTTTTTCTCCATATATGATGTGAGTCCATTTGCAATTTCGGTTGCTTTTAGCTTTGTGAATAGTGATATTCGAGTTGATACGTCTTGAGGTGACAATTTTCAACCAAGTATATTGTCGGCATTTTGTTCTGTTCACTGTAAAGTTGCTGAGAATGTTGATGTCATTGTTCTTCATTGTGCTATTCAAAAATACACTTTAATATTCAAATCATTCACTGTTAATGTTGGTTCTGTCTCTTTTAGATATTGTTGGGTAGTTTTCTTGTAAACACGACTCACCCCAGCGTGCCCTTAAGGTCATTTATCTTGGTTTTGCTAGACTTAGCTTGGAATGAAATTTTGGGTCATAGATAACCATGTACATGTCTTATAATTCGTTAGTTGATTGCCCTCTTTGAGTTCATGATTGTTCCTATCTATATGTGGCTAATTCATTTTGTTGCTCACAATAGAATGTTGTTTGGTTTAGTAAGCATGAATTTTGGTCAAACATTAAAGTTTTATTTCAGATTTCATGTCTAGTAGATTTATCTCCTGGTCTTTAATTTTTTCGAGTCAAGATTTGTTGAGAATTGATTGTGTAGTCGGTATTAAGTATGAAGATTGTCTTGATGTAGATTGGTCTAGTCAAGTTTAGGTTTCAAATTACGAATGTGGATATAAGCTCATGTTATTTAATTTTACATTTTAATGTCATGGGATTTGGGTTGGATGCCTTTATGTGGTGTGATTTGTTGGATATTGTAGGTCATCTTTATGACATATCTGCGTGTCAATTTATTATGCTTCTTGAAGTTTGTCATTCCTAGAATTGATGCAATGTGTCTTCTCTTTTTATTTGTACGTTTTTTTATATGGATTAATACTAATATTTATTCTTTGTGATGCATGTGATTTCCATCCGAGTCCATTGGGACTTTATCTTCCAATTTCCGATGGACCATGGAGGCCCAAATCCCTTTTCGAGTCAGCCCAATATACAAGTAAGGTAGCTGAGCAGGTTTTTGGAAGCAAAAGGGACTTGTATACATTAGTATACAATCTGTATACATCAGTATACTCTGGATATTCAAGATATACATATTGATATACACCCAGTGTATACCGCAGAGAAATAGGGCCTTAAGACCACAGCAGCAGCCTGGCAAATTATAGATGGGCTTGGCAAGCCCAAAAGTTGGAATTAAGACAGGATGAAGGAAATTGGGCCTGCCTAGGCCCAATTATTTTATTTATCGTTTATTATTATTTGTTGAGATATTTGACGCACTAACATTAATTCATTGTTTATTTTTTAAATCTAATTAATGTCCCCGGCACGTCTCCATTTATGTTAATTAATGATTTTCAAAATTAAATCATTTTTTTAAACTAAAGTCATTTCGGAGTCTTAATCAATTTTAAGACTTAGTTAAATTCTTTTCAACTTAGTCAAACCTCTTTCAAAATTTAGCCAGTATCTTTCAAATCTAATCAATCTTTTAAGTTTTTGGTTAAAATCTATCAATTTTAATTAATATTTCTAAATTCAGTCAGCTCTTTCAAATTCAATCAACCCTTTCAAATTAAGTCAATCCTTTCAAAATTCAGTCAACACTTTCAAATGCAGTCCACTTTTCAAATCAAAGGAAAATATTTTTTTAAATTCAGTCAATATTTCAAATTCAGTCAATATTTCAAATTCAGTCAATATTTTCAAATTGAGTTAAATTTTTCAAAAGTTGGTCAAATTGTCTAATCGTCGGTCGACCGCACGTTAGCGGCCATTTTGAGTGATTAAGTACTTCTCAAAGTGGAAATTGAACTCTTACCCATTTTCTCTGAAATTTTAAAGTTTTTCTGTTAGGTTTTAAAATTTATTTTTGGTTTTCTAATTATCCTTAAAATTAGGTAGTGACTCTGTTTTCTTTTCAATTTTTGAAAATTTGATTCGTGCTTAAATCAATTGGGCATCGAATCTCATTTTCGGAAAGAGTCGGTCATTTTTTGGAATAACAATAACAATAATAATAATCATATTATTATTATTATTTCTACCGTCACGTAAAGCAGCCAAAAAGGTTTCATTAGTAAGGAAATTATCCCACCAACCACGAAGTAGCATCATCAAAAAAGTTCATATAAGCATTCATTGTATAAATTCTCTGGATAAGAAATCAGGACGAGAATTATCAATTCCCTTTTTATATTGTATATCAAAGTCAAAAGGAGCTGATTGAGCTTGCCATCTTGCAAACATTAATTTAGAAGCATCGTGTTTAAAATCAGAAGCAGGTTTACTCCTAGCAAGGCCATATGAGGGCTCAATCGGAGAAATATGATGAATAGTAGGCATTAATCTATTATGAGCAAAAGAATGTCTACTATCAACAAGCGATCTATCGTCGACTTGGAGGAAAATCTTTCCATCCGGATTCTGAGTAATATTACAAAATTCATTCCTAGTCAAAGTCTCAGTTACTTTATTAGGAGCAGTGGCAGCATTTAAAACCCATGTAGTAGGAAAATCAATTTCGTCCCACCTAATTTGTCTTCTAGTGGTGACCTTTGACTTAGCAAAATTTGTTTCTATTAGAACAGTCTGATTTAAAGAGTTGTCTACTAGTTTACATTTAGGGCTCAACGATGTTAACAATTTATAATAAATGCGATATGACAAACAAATAAGCTCAGATCCAGGAGCATAATCATAACCATGAAATTTGACATTTAATGTCAAAGCATCAAGAATATTAGCATCAGATAAAGAACATATTAACTAAGATCCAGGAGCATAATCATAACCATGAAATTTGACATTTAATGTCAAAGCATCAAGAATATTAGCATCAGATAAAGAAAATTGAAAATTCGGTTGAGTATTAAAATAAATCGATCCATAAGCTACAGTTGATTCAACGGTTCCTATCAGAGAATGTCTAAAATTATAGGCCGGAGCCTTGCCAGAATAGTAGTGTATTATTAACTGAAAGTACTATTACACACCGTCGAGTACTATACAGATGCCAGAAATTTAGAGAGAAGGCAGAGGTAGAGAGAGAAAATGAAAACTGAAATTTTTTTCTAACTCTTAAACTGAAAACAAACCTCCTATTTATAGAAAAAGAAAACACGTATAAATAGTAAATTGGGTCTTTTTGTAAAAGATTATCAATCTCCTTTTTACAAAATTCTACTAATTCAGCATTCATTTGGCACGGTCTAGACTTTGTTGGGATATTATCTTCAGAGAAATCCATCTTCATAAGGGAGAGTAACAATATGCTTTTTCCTATTCCAAAAAGCACTAGGATGATCGGCACATATATCAATGGCCATTTTTTCAGAGATTAATTTAATTTTTTCTTGAATTTTAACAGATTTTAAAGTATCACAAATATTTATGCTTTATATTTCAAGTTGTAACGACTCAATATGTTTTTCTTTTTTATTAATTAAAGTATTGATATCACGAACTATGGATTTGGTAACAAAAGAGAAACTAATTTCTTTATCTTTATAACTACCTTTAAAACTGTTTTCTATAATGCTCAATATCACGCCTTTCTAATAATCTTATAGTCTGTTCAGCAGAATTTAGAGGTAAGGATTTTCTGTTGTTTTTATAACTTGTTTAGAAGACAGTTTATCAAACCAACCATAATCATAAATGGTTCTAATATCAATTTTTGGAATAGTCCACTTGTTTAACAAGGCAAGATCTTGAGGTATATCAACCTCTTCTATTCTTTCATTCTTAATACTAGTATCCCCTGGTTTTCATTGTTAAAAAAGTTATATATCCATGTTAAACATGTACTCTCACTCCATCCCTATTATGATCTAACCAGGCTCTGATACCACGTTTATAGGATTCGGGTCCTTGAGGAGGCCGGCAACGGCCATCCCCAGATTCAGTAAGGTGGACACCCTTAAACTCGCAAGTCATGCGGTAGTCAGTGTAGACTAACAATAATAACATTTTAACATTCAAAAATAGTTCTGACTAAGCGACTGTATGGATTAATAATTTTACCAAACAAGGGACCTGTCATAATCGAGGTACTACCAATGATGAACCCATGTGTTTAGCGGTTCTAATTGTGAAAAGAGCACCCCACAATAACAACCTTTAGAAAAGGGATTTAATGTCACAGCTTGCTAAACATAGTCACTAAGACAAAGCTACCACAGTAGTACCCGATTCGACTGTATCACCATTTTGGAACCAAGTAACAGAGTCACAACAATTTTTAAATAGTAAAATTGAGTCTAAGATATCATAATAGTTATGGAGGAGTTACATATTCAACATAGATATATGCTTAATTTAGCCGGACATAGTCACGACTACTTTTACTGCCTTGCAAAAATTATTTGATGATAATATCGCTCATATAACTGTTGAAGAGATTAATAAGTTGATTTCTCAAAGTAATTATCAAAATCTTTATGTTAGGATTCTAGGAGAGCAAATCAGTTCCCTTCATGAAAAATTTGATACATTAATTCTTTTGATAAAAGAATTAGGAAAAACTAGAGGAGAAGCAAGTACTGGCAAAGCCATGGTTACTTTTTCTGAGGCCTCCACTTCGGAACCTTGTAAAATACCAAAGGTGGAAGCCAATATTCAGCCTCTTCCTCATATTCCTGAGTTTAGATTACCAGCTCTAGTTTTTAATATGGATGAATTTGAAAATCTGCTTAAAAAGATTCAAGCTTTCAATGTTAAACGTATTAATTTATCCAATGATTTTGCTGATAAAATGGAACAAGCTCCTGATTTGCAAACTGCTAAAACTTATACATTTTTCAAAATAAATCAATTAAAAGGTTCTGTTAGACGGAAAAATTATGGCGATATACCGCGCATAAAAACTTATTATTATCCTCGTCCTACTCCCCAAGATGTTTTGGTTGAAGAACGTGATTGAAATTTGACTAACACCTCTTATAGTGGTTCTGAGATTTATGAATGAAATCTAGATGGGTTGACTGATCGTCAATTGACTATTCTTGTGCATCGTATGATGATGTATGCTACTATTGCTAAAAGCGGTTCTAATTATAATGACGATAGGACTATTGCTAGAATGATTGCTGCAGGATTTATGGGGCAACTTCGTGGTTGGTGGGATAATTTCCTTACTAATGACCAACGTGCTAGTATTATTAACGCTATTGATACAAACCCTGAACCTGGAGTTTTATAACCTAGGTTTTGCTTTAGCGGTTAATGGACAGAATGCAATGTATACCTTGGTCACTTGTATCTTAGAACATTTCAGTGGTAGATTTACCAACCAATATGAGACTATTAGAACTATGTTAAATGGCCTTAGGTGTAAGCATCTAGGAGAATTTAGGTGGTATAAAGACACTTTTCTCAGTAGAGTTATGGAACTCCCAGAGGTTAAATATGCCTTTTGAAAACAGAAGTTTATAGATGGACTTCCCCCTCTTTTCGCTGGAAGAGTTAGGAAAGCTATGCATGAGACCTCTGACTTGGTAAGAGGGTGACGTTTTGACCATCAACTCCCCTATAATTTCTTTCTAATACGTGCACATATAAAGGCAAATAAGAGGTTATAAACCAAGGCACAAAACTAATAACATGATTATGCAGAGCACAGATTTCATAAAACTCTTGTGAAATATTATGCAAATCTTCTTGACTATAAGTCTCAAAAAACCACAGTCTAAATGGACTCCATTTATCACTAAAAAATTCTTTTTGAATCTGTTTTCTTGCCAGGGATCCTGGACTAAAATCAATTTGAACTGGAATCATTAAAGGTTATTGGGGGTTTGGGTCAAAGTCCATTTCTGAAGCAGTTGGAAGATCTTTATCAGAAATATTATCAGCATCCCGCTCTGATACCACGTTTACAGGATCCGGGTCCGTGAGGATGCCGGCAACGGCCATCCCTAGATTCAGTAAGGTGGACACCCTTAAACTCGCAAGTCATGTGGTAGTCCGCGTAGACTAACAAGAATAACGTTTTAACATTCAAAAATAGTTCTGACTAAGCGACTGTATGAATTAATAATTTTATCCAAACAAGGGACCTGTCATAATCGAGGTACTATCAATGATGAACCCATGTGTTTAGCGGTTCTAACTGTGAAAAGAGCACCCCACAATAACAACCTTTAGAAAGGGGATTTAACATCACAGCTTGCTAAACATAGTCACTAAGACAAAGCCACCCAGTAGTACCCGATTTGACTGTATCACCATTTTGGAACCAAGTAACAGAGTCTCAACAATTTTTAAATAGTAAAATTGAGTCTAAGCTATCATAATAGTTATGGAGGAGGAGTTACATATTCAACATAGATATATGCTTAATTTAGCCGGACATAGTCACGGCTTAAACAGGGATAAGTATTAAATTGAAAATAGCAAAAAAAAAACAGTAAATGTAAGGCCGAAACAGTACCTTGTAGGCCGGAGCCTTGCCAAAATAGTAGTGTATTATTAACTGAAAGTACTATTACACACCGTCGAGTACTATACAGATGTCGAAAATTTAGAGAGAAGGCAGAGGTAGAGAGAGAAAATGAAAACGGAAATTTTTTTCTAACTCTTAAACTGAAAAACAAACCTCCTATTTATAGAAAAAGAAAACGCGTATAAATAGTAATTGGGTCCCACATCTGTAGCAGCAGCAGCAGCAGCACTATACAGATGTCGAAAATTTAGAGAGCAGCAGCAGCAGCAGCAGCAGTAGTTATTGATGACAATAAGTAATAGTAGTAACATTTGGGAGCATATTCTTAAAAAAGGAAAATATTTCTTAGATAAAACTAGTTTAGGTGTACGTGTGTTGCACGTTAATATTATTAAATTAAATACTATAAATATTTTAAAATTCATAATATTGTGGTAAAAGTATATACATTTTCTAAATTATTCATCCGATGTTCATAATCTGTATTGAAGTACAACTAATTCAAATTCAGACTTGACAGACTTCATTCGGGAATAACGCTTTCTACCAAATTATTTTTCATACCTAGCCTACACAATTCTAAGCAAATGGAACAATAATGGATTACCCTAAACATATATTTAATTTAAATATAGTGTAAATGGTATATTTTATGAATAACTTGTATAGTTTTATTTATTTTATTCGGGGTTAAATTATAGGTACTTTTTGTGTCATGTATTTAATAAGTGTTTAATAAATAATATCTTGCAATATAGAATAAATCATTAATAACTCGTTGTAATTAAATAAAAATAAGTATTGTAGAATCCATTTAAATTAAAAGGCATACATGAATCAAGGTTAATAACTAATACTCAATGTTATGCCAGTCGAACTTACTTATTGTTTAAAAGAATAAAAACGTAAATAATATATAACTACCTATAATTTAAAAATATTTGAACTTATATTTATTAGATGACAAAACACCATTAATCATTTTCAAGTTTGATTCTTTTATGAATCGTTGATTCATTAGTTTCATCTTTGTTGGGTCTTTCTCATTGTTGTTGTTGAATTTATTTCTTCATCTTCTATGACAATTGCATTGGCCTTTTAACTTTTTGTACTTCGTCTGCAATAAAGTTTTTTTCTAGCTCGATCACCTCCATTTTTTTGGATCAACTTTGATAAGAAATGTGAATTCTTTTTGCTCAATTAACATCAATTTAAGATAAAATACGAATTTTTCTTTTTACAGGAAAAAAATATTGTATTAGTTAGAAAAAATCAATCTATTGAGAACCTCTTTAATCCACCATAAATTAATAAGGACAAATTATATTATTTAATATGCAAAAAAATTAATTTATTGAGAATCTTTCTAATCCACAATAGATTAATAAGGATAAATTACATTATTTAATATGATAAGTATTTAAATATAAGATTATCATATTACCTTTTCAAATATTGATTGTTTATATATTTTAACATCGCAACCAAGTAAGTATCTTGCACTTTCAAAAAATTATGAGTAGAGTAATATCTATGTTGTGCTCCCTTTAGATCTCAGACCTTCGTATTAGAAAGCATAATAAGTATATTTCAATCTTATAATTTCAAAAAATTATGAGTAAAGTAATAATAAATTATTATGAAGATTATTTGCAATTTTCATAATAATTTTTTAAAAATAAATTTAACTCACTTCTCGTTCATAGTATGATCTCTCTTTGATTTATTTTTTCTCCAATGAAGATCTTTGAACTTTCAAATATTTCAAGTATATCTAGAAAGAAAATTACGAAAAAATTATTAAGTAAGATAAACATATTATATTTATATTAAATAGTTGATAAATCTGAAAGACTTACCCAAGTATTTCCCCTCGATATATAATGTTGTATCTTCAAACGAAACAACATTGTTTGAAAAAGAGGCAGTAGAAAACTGACTACTGCAGTCCTGAATAATAGCCTCGATATGTAATGTTGTGTCTTCAAACGAAACAAAATTGTTTGAAAAAGAGGCAGTAGAAAACTGATTACTGCAGTCCTGAATAATAGTGTTATCGATAAATTCAATCTCAATCTCTTTGTTTACCAATAGAAAATTTGGATTAGCATATTTAAAGCATCAATTTATGATGGAATCCATTGAGAGATTGTCTAAAATAAATTGTTGAAAAAAATAATAAGAAGAATAATATATGAATTTATAACATAAAAAAATAATAAGATGAAACAAACTAATATAAACTTTTAAATAACGAAAATTTATTAGACTAAACGAACTAAATGAAGGCCAGAATATAATTCGAACGAAGTAAGTTAAGCTGGCATATGAAATAAAGAAAGTGAGTATGTAATATAAGTAAACCTGATAATCAAATGAGAAAAATCATAAAATAAGATCCAATACCACTTAGAACAAATCGATGAAGGAAGCGAATGAATCAAAAGTTAAAATTGAAGTATTTTTTATAGAAGTTGAGAAGTCATAAATTAAAAAGGAAAGAAAATAATATTTTATTATATTTAGGATAAAACTTTTCATCACACAATTAGGATTCATGGTGAAATTAATTTTTTTTTTCAAATAATTAGTACTTTTATTCCTCCTCAAAAGTGGGAAACTTGTGTTATCTTAGGAAAAAAAAGTAAAAAATAAAATTACTCAAAAAAAAAGGAAAATTTGTTTTCCCCATAAATTTTTTTCACACGTGTTTTTCTGGGATTCTTTGTATAGAGATTTTGGAAAATTTTCCTGAAGTTTTTTCCTTAAATTTTTTTTCTTGTTCACATGTGTTTTCCTTTTATTATTTTTTTTGAATAATTTCCTTTTACACCAAGTCCATTTTAGTTGGAAAAGATTTTTCTTTATTTAATTTTTCCTTTAATTATTTTTCTTTTTGATGGACGTGGTTTCCCTTTTAATTTTTTTCTTTTTTGACTAATTTTTTTTTACAACGATCTATTTTAGTTGGAAAAAGATTCTTTGTGCATGGATTTTTCTTTATTTATTTTTTATTTATATTTAATATTATTAAAATAATAATTTAAAAAAGATAAAAACACGCTTTTGTCTAAAGAGGAGCCTTTTAATAAAGGATAAAAAGTTTAAACAATATTATTAAGGACCTTCATACTTTTAATATAGTATAGATAAATAAATAGATATGGATATTGATAAATGAGTTGGAGGAGCACATCTTAAAAAGAGGAAAGTATATTTTTAGATTAAAAAAATGAGTTAACATAAGTGATAAGAACAAAATAGGACTCCTTAGTTTCAAAGCTTCCTAGCAATTGGATATGCTTTTGGAATTTGGATATATTCCCTTGCCACATAGGCATATCCAATTACTTAACTACGAAACTTTGTTTCACATGCCAAAATCTTTTAAAAAAGACTTTGCTTTTTAATTGACTACAGTAAACAAAGATTTGTAAGAAGATAAGTTTTAAAAATTTGACCAAAGTGGATAAATTTTTTTTTAAAAAAAGACATTTCTGTCTTTTTCACGTGGTAAATTGCAAGAAACGCAACTATTTTTTTTATTTGACGAATAGAATTATATGTTTGTAACAAAGAAAAAGTAATAAATATGTCGTGAAGGGTGGTTGTAGTAGACCATGTAAATCTAGTCAGCAAAGATATTAACGTTTTCCCTATGCCTTATCCACCCGTTTGTTTTAACATCCCTCTGTGGCGCCTCTCCGCAGCATCTCACAACTAAAACTGCACATTTTTTTCCTCTGTACACTATTTCCTGAAACTCAAAAATGCCTTCACTTGTTCAATTCCTTCCATTCTTTTTCTTGATTTCTTTCTCTGTTTCTCATGGACCTTCTCTGCCAAAAGCCATTGTTCTCCCTATAAACAAAGATCCATCTACTTTTCAGTATGTTACTCAAGTCTACATGGGTGCTAATCATCTTGTTCCCATCAAATTAGTTGTAGATCTTGGAGTTTCATTTCTCTGGGCTGATTGTGGCTTTTCTTCAAGTCAAAAACTTGTACCTTGTAATTCACTCAAATGCTCCATGGCTACGCCTATTGGTTGCACTAATTCTGCTGGATTTGGCAACAACAAGATTTGTGCTCTGAAATCAGAAAACCCCTTTACAAAATTGGCTGCAACAGGGGAATTAGCAGAGGATATGTTTGCAGTGGAATTTATAGATGAGGTAAAAACAAGTTCAATTGCTCCAATCCATCAATTCTTGTTTTCTTGTGCATCAACTAGTTTGTTACAAGGCCTTGCTAGAGGTGCTAAAGGTATGTTAGGCCTTGGTAATTCAAGAATTGCATTGCCATCACAGTTGTCTGATACATTTGGTTTCCAGAGGAAATTTGCTATTTGTTTGTCTTCTTCAAATGGTGCTATAATTTCTGGTGAAAGTCCTTACTTGTCACTTCTGGGTCATGATGTTTCAAGATCCATGCTTTACACGCCTCTGATTTCCCCCAAAGATGGTGTTTTAGAAGAGTATTACATCAATGTGAAATCCATTAAAATCAATGGCAAGAAATTGTCTTTGAACACATCTTTGTTTACAATGGATGGAGAAGGTCACGGAGGGACAAAGATTAGCACAATTTGCCCTTTTACAACCATGAAGAGCTCAATTTATAAGACACTCCTTGAAACTTATGAAAGATTAAGTATTTCGGTGGAATTGACTAAGGTTGAACCCATAGCACCATTTGGGCTTTGCTTTAGTACAAAAGTAGGGGAACCAAATGTGCCAACTATTGATCTTGTCTTGCAAAGTGAGATGGTTAAGTGGAGGATTTATGGGAGAAATTCAATGGTGAAAGTAAGTGATGATGTGATGTGTCTAGGGTTCTTGGATGGAGGGGTGAATCAAAAGGCATCAATTGTTATAGGAGGTCACCAGTTGGAAGATAATCTTTTGGAGTTTAACTTGAGCACTTGTATGCTTGGATTTACTTCATTGTCAATGGCAGAAACAAGATGTTCTGACTTCATGTTCTCAAAGGATTCAGCTTTTGATTCCTGACTTGAAATTGGATAAAATTCTTAACCAAAGATTTTTGAATACTAGATTCCCACTTGTATAGTTGTCATGTATTGGCTCTTATCATGACTTGGCCAATCCTACAAATATTAGACTACTGGTTTATTGTGAGATAGTATGAATATTGAAGTGACTCACTTTTGAGTTATGAGAAAGTTTTGATGTGATTTTTAACTTCTGGATTAAAGAATGTATTAATTATAATTGTGTCTATGTTCCTAGAATATTATTTTTCGACTTATTAAACATGAATAATAGTTTTGACATGTTACATATGGACGTTTGGAGTATCATGAACTGCCAAACATTCAACCCTGCTAATGGATTTGAGAATCGATTGTTGTTGTCTGTTGTAAGCCGTTTTCTTTCTAACAAGCCTGTGACAATGAAATTGATAGAAGCTAAAATGAGTAATTTGTAGAATATTTGGTCTGAGGTACCACATCGAGCCATGATTCAAAGAGATAGAATGAAATACATTTTGCCCAAGTTTTTTTTCATACATAATCTCCAAAAGAATGGTGATATCACTGTGTAACAAATTTGTTTGAATGATAATTTGGATGATTTATTCTCCAAATCTCTACCAACTACAATTTTCGAGAAGATGGGGTACAAGCTTAAAATGCCAAGCTTTAAATTTTTGAATTGATGTTCTTACTAGGAAGTTAATATGTGATGTACTCTTCTTTTCTCACAAGGCTTTGCTCTAAGTTTCCTTGTAAAGTTTTTAAGGAGGCGTATATTTAGTTGAAATAGTTAGGAGTCCTAATAGTCATGGGTTTGTGGGTTTACTGCTTTGCTAAAACATCTCTGTGTAGAAGTCTATATATAGACATATTCATTGCTATTGAAATAGAGAGAGCTATGTAGTATTTTTCACCTTCTTCTCTTTGAGTATTTTTTATCTTCTTCTTTATTTGTTGTGCTATTTGTCACATTTTATTAATGGTATTAGCGTCAAGTTAGATTCAAAAAAAAAAAAAAAAAAAACAGAAAA
>DF360929.1:7164-23683 GCA_000787875.1 Solanum virginianum | reverse complement strand
AAAAAAAAAAAAAAAAAAAACAGAGAAAGATATTGTGAACTATGGTTTCAGAGAGCAACTTTGTGCAAACAGTCATTCCTCGTTTTGTGGAGGACGACATTGGTGCTCCAGCGGAAGGGGAAGTTCTGATAAATGCTCAAAAGATGGAATTTGAAGCACGAAAACTGAAAGTCTTGAAGGCAAAAAACTCTCTCTTTCAATCTGTTGACATCCTATCTTGGAAACTATTCTTTGCAAAGAAACTTCCAAAGATATCTGGGACTCCATGAAAAGATGTATCAAGGCAAGACAAGAGTGAAGCAGGCACAACTTCAAGTATCACGTAAATACAAATAAACAATAAATATCAAACAAATTCAAAATTTTAAGACTTAGCAGGCCCAAACTCTGTCCTAATTTCTATAAGTGATTGGACCTGCTCTAGCCCATAATTTGCTGAAACATGCTGTCACATTTGAGTTTCAATCAATCTTGTCCCTGTATCACTGCATTATATATATATATATATATATATATTGTATATCAGTCTATACAACACTTCTTCTAGCTTCCAAATCCTATAACCAGTCTCCATAATGAGACACCATTTGCTTCCAAGAAATGGCCCAGAAACTCGGCACGACCTGCTTGAGCCTTCACGACCCAACGAAATGCGGGGTGGGAGTCCCAAAACAAGAGTGAAATACATCCTAAATTCTTGCCAAATTGAGGGGTGTTTTTAACACTTGTGATAGTTCAAGGGTGTATTTTAGTTTAATTAGTCAAGCAGAGGGGTGTTTTTAACACTTGCGATAGTTCAAGGATGAAACTAATAACTTATACCAAGTTTAAGTGTGTTTTTAATACTTTTCACTTTGTTTTATGTGAAAAAAAACTTCTTTTTAAAATAACTAGTATGTGTGCCCGCGTGTTGAGCGATTAATACAAAAAAAATTATTTATAATAATTTATTATATTATTTATTTGAGTATATTTAATTTAATTATTTTAATAAAATTATAATTGTACATCTTATAACTCGTACTTTATCACTAAACAAATATGAAATCAAAGACAATAAAAATTGTCCACATTGACACTTATACCAACTTAATAAGTATACAACATGTTTTCGCATATTGTTGAATCATAACATATTTTTATCTTAACTTACAATAAAATTATGGTAAATTTGCATGACTTCATATCAATTATTTGTTTATGTAATTATCAAATAATATTTTATCTTTTATATTTTTTTATTGTATTATTCAATATTTAAAACTATCAAATTGCTAATGTTAATTTTTATAGTTCATTATTTATCATATTTGAAATAAGTACAATTAAGTGTACATGTAACCTCCTAAGAAAGGGTCAAATTCAATTTTATTTAGTATAGAGTTAATTTCATTCAAATTTTAGAAGATAAATATGTAACTTCCAATTCAAATTCAAAATTTAAAAATTTAACACTAATTTAATTATCCAATTTGAGCAAAATGTATCTTATCTAAAAAGTTAATAAAAATAACTTTATTTTTTTATTGCTTCAATTTAGATAATAATTATTTCAAACTAAATAATTTTTACTAAATTTTATCTTTAATAAATTTTTTATTTTATTTTTGCAAAATACATATTTGTAATATTTAAATTTATTTTTTTATTTTGATATATGGTACTTTTGTATTTCTAATTATATAGGTAGAAGATTAAAATATAATTATTCAATATTTGATTGTTATTGATGCACTTTTAGTATTTTCATTTTTTTTATTTAAAGAAACTTAATGGTATTCTCTCTCTCTCTCTCTCTTTTTTTTTCTATAATAGGAACCGTTATTAACTTTTTATTATGGTCACTATAATTTTTTGAAATTGTGAATGAAACATCTTAAGATCTATGAGCTTTAGTCAAGTAAATAAAGTTGATAAGTATAATTATTATTTTTTTTAGATAAATCTCATTTATTTTAAATAAATGAGATGTAATAATATAAATGTACCTGACACATCAGTGACATTCATGAGTTTTGTTTAAGAAATGAGGTGTAAAGCTCATTAGCCTAGTAGAAATACATAAAATTTTTCATCAAAAAGTATAATTATTCATAAGCATTAATATATATTCTGTGTAGATAGAATTTATCAGTTTAGTATGATTTTTCCTTTGATACATATTATATACTTTTTAAAATATTAAGTCAAATCAATCCAAATCAAAATTAATAAAAATTAATTTATTTAATCAATTTGATCATCAGTTTGAATTGATTTTTAATCGAGCTGTAAACATTTCCTAGGGATATCAAAATTCACCTAGAAATTCATCTCTCTTTTTCCTATTGGTCAAATGAATAATTATCCGGGTTAGGATAATTACTTCACCGTATAATACTCCTTTAGAATATTATTTATTGACAACAGAGTGATTATAAACATCTTTTCCTTGGGAAATTAACAATTATACTGAAAAAAAGCAATAGAACTGGGGAGGAATTCAAAGGCTCAAATCAAGGGATTTGCTTCACCACAACATAATGCATTAGCGTCACGTATTGCGTATTGACAAAAAAATAATAAAAAATGAAATATTGAAAAAGTAATAGGAATATATATTTATATTTGTGATGAAGGGTAGCGTCTCAATTAATTAACCATTAACTAGATTATATCATTTGAGATTCAGAGATTGAGTTGAATTTGGATCAATAATTTCAAAATTATTTGGATTGAAATCGACTAAAATATGGTTCTCACCCAATATTTCAACTTTTGCTATGTTTGATTTTTTTTATTATAAATTTTTAGCATCTTATAAAATTATTATTTTTTGATATTATGATTATATATGAAAATGTCAGATCATAATAATATTATTTTAAAAATATTTTGACAAAATTTCTCATGAATTATTTTAGATTAAATATCAATTTAATGGGCTAAACTAATAAATAAACGAATTAATAATCAATACAAACTTAAGAGGGTTGAGAGAATTACGATTTCATGAGTTAATTTTGAGTGAACATAACTTTTTTTTAAACATTTCTTCATCAATTTAGACGATGATATATTAATTCAGATTTGCTTTAGAATTCAAACTTTTCAACTACACACGTCTTTGATCATACAGGCAAAAGATTTATTTTTAAAAATAGTTCAAAGAAAGCATATCTCATGCGAATCTCTTCCAAATTACAACCATTTGGCATCTTCTTTATCCTAAAATATTTAGAACATTATTGAACTTTCACATGTGATAGTAACGTGTGCTTCTATCATGCATAAATATTAAACTGAGACATGTTATTCTATTTTTATTTTTTCTTGGTTACACAAAGATAAACTATAGGAATTCATAAGTAATAGGAACAACGGAATATTCGCCATATTGAGAAATTGCGTGGTGGCGGCGGAAATATAAATAAGAGAACTAAAAAAGATAAGGAGCAAGTAATTTAGGAAATGAAATTTCTCTTCTTTTTTGTATTGATTTTATTTATTTTTTTGTTGTTCCTTTTGATTAAATTTTAATTTTTAATTCCAAATGTCTAGTATTTAAAATAAATTAATTTCATACCGCTGTCAGAATAAGTGAGTAAAATCAAATAAAACATAAAAAGAAAAGTTGAAATCTAAAATTAAAGAACATTCTTAATTATTTTTATAAAAAAATACCCATAATTTTTTAAAAATAATTAAAAAGTAAAAAGATAAGAAATTAATGAAAGAAAAACAAAGGTCTAAAACGAGGCGTTAAATAAATATGTTACTAAGAAAGAAATGATAATAATCAAATCTATATAGTTTTAATATCAATAATTACGTGCAGTAACTAATTGTAAAATGACAAGTTAAAAAAGGACATGTGCCTACTTTTTTTTCTCACCATTTGCCTTCAAAAGAGTGTACACTTTCTATGCCGCATCAACATTTAGTGTGTATTTATTTTATTTTAAATAGTTTTGGAGAATAATAAGACCCTATTTAATTCAAGATGATGAGATTTCGATCATAACAACAACAACAACAACATACCCAGTGAAATCCCACAAGTGGGGTCTGGGGAGGGTGGAATGTACGCAGACCTTACCACTACCTAAGTAGATAGATTTCGATCATAATTAAGGGAAATACATATACCTTATCTAATTAAAAAAATTATATACAGAACTTGAACTAGCCAATTAAAATAATTTTTGAGCTCCCTTTTGCCATTTTGTAAAACTTCCTCTAATATATGTCAATGGATTCAAAAATTTATATATAATAGCAAAACATTAGCATTCCTATTTTCATGATGTATAAGATATAATGAAAGGGATGCGATCAAACTCTTTCATCAAGCTAGATCTGTCTCTGTTACTTGATGCATACGACACAGTAATAATAATAATTTTCAAATGTTTTAGTTTTGAACAAGTTGTAAGAATCAACTATATAGATTTTCATTATTGATAGGCTCGCTATCCAAGCTTGATTAATCCACTTTAATATTATACATTATGTTTGATACTAACAATAGCCAGGTCCAGGCAAGTACTGTTAAAGATAATGTCGGTAACAAGGCACAATATAGCTTTCAGTTTTCAATTACAACATAACAAATTTAAGTCAAATCAAGGCAACAAAGTCAAAAATCAAAGCCTCTACGCTTCTGGATTTTGTTGAGTTGGCAAATAAGACTCATTGTCATAGCTGCTCCAAGTTTGCACGTAATAATTAGTTGAAATTTCAACATCATTATTTAATGTATTCTTCAAAACTATATAAACTCCATTATTTTCATCACACAACACATCAAGTAGTAATTAACCATGGCTTCTTCTTGTTGTTTACATGCCATTCTTTTGTGTTGTCTTCTTTTCTTTACTTCAACTATAGCCCAAAATCAAACTTCATTCCGTCCTAAAGGACTTATCATCCCGGTCACAAAAGATGCCTCAACTCTTCAATACCTTACACAAATCCAACAAAGAACACCTCTTGTCCCTATTAGTTTAACTCTTGATCTTGGTGGCCAATTTTTGTGGGTTGATTGTGACCAAGGCTATGTTTCATCATCTTATAAACCCGCCCGGTGTCGCTCCGCCCAGTGCTCACTGGCCGGGGCCTCTGCTTGTGGAGAATGCTTTTCTCCACCTAGACCGGGTTGTAATAATAATACGTGTAGCCTTTTTCCTGACAATACGGTTACAGGAACCGCTACTGGTGGGGAGTTAGCTTCTGATATTGTGTCCGTACAATCTTCTAATGGAAAAAATCCTGGTAGGAACGTAAGTGATAAAAATTTCCTTTTTGTTTGTGGTGCTACATTTCTTTTACAAGGTCTTGCTAGTGGTGTTAAGGGTATGGCTGGTCTTGGAAGAACAAGAATATCTCTTCCTTCTCAATTCTCAGCTGAATTTAGCTTCCCTAGAAAATTTGCTCTTTGTTTAACTTCTAGCAACTCTAAGGGTGTTGTACTTTTCGGAGATGGTCCTTATTTTTTCCTACCTAATAAGGAATTCTCAAATAATGACTTTCAATACACCCCACTTTTTATAAATCCAGTTAGTACAGCTGCAGCCTTTTCCTCAGGACAACCATCATCTGAATACTTTATTGGAGTAAAATCCATCAAGATCAACCAAAAAGTTGTCCCAATAAACACAACTTTGTTGTCAATTGACAATCAAGGTGTCGGTGGAACAAAACTTAGCACAGTCAATCCTTACACAGTCATGGAAACTTCACTATACAATGCTATTACAAATTTCTTTGTGAAGGAACTTGCTAATGTCACTAGGGTCGCGCCCGTCACACCATTTGGGGCTTGTTTTGATTCAAGAAACATTGGAAGTACAAGAGTTGGGCCAGCAGTGCCATGGATTGATCTTGTTTTGCAAAATCAAAATGTTGTTTGGACTATTTTTGGAGCGAATTCAATGGTACAAGTTAGTGAAAATGTTTTGTGCCTTGGGATTGTGGATGGTGGTGTTAATGCAAGGACTTCAATTGTGATTGGAGGACATACAATTGAAGACAATCTTTTGCAGTTTGATCATAGATCTCCAAAATTGAGAAGTGAATTGAGCTTCACTATCTGAGATGATAGACAAGGGAACCCCATGCAACCTCACAATCTCACGAATATACAGTTGGGCATACTGGGATTCACATCTTCAATCCTTTTCAGACAAACTACATGTGCCAATTTTAATTTCACTTCTGTTGCTTAGGTAGTGTGGACCTAAGTTGTTTATTTCATGTATTGAAATTTTAATAATGTTCAAAGTTTGCCTTTGAAAGCCATGTAATAATTCGACCTCTAGGATTTATCCTAGTTTATGCATCAAAAACAGGTGTGAATAATGCGCATATATATAGAGAGAGGCACACCTTTGATTAAGGATGGAATAGTCTCATCACTACACCATGACTCATGTTGGTATACTTATACACATGACTAATTAAGTCTTTAACAGAGAATTCATATAGGAAAATGTGAAATCACGTAATTAATACATGTAAATAGTTCATAAATATATGATGATCATCAATTTAACATAATTTAAAAGCTTTAAAGATAAGTTCAAGAAAATATTCAATAACTTAAACCCAAGACCTATCAACTAAGAATTTACAACTTAATCTATACATTGGGCACATAGAAGAACAATTCCATATTTTTGGGTAGCCTTTACATACCTGGAAGGACGAATAATCAAGTTTTCCTCCAAAAATTAGCACCCGAATTTGAAACCCTCCACTCTCTGTTCTTCTTTCTCTGAGGAACTGTCATTTAAATTTAGAAAAAATTGGGTTTGTAAAACCCTTTCGTACGAATTAATACTCTAAGACACGTTTTGAGACTTAAAATGGATTAAAATGACCAAAATACCCTTTTCAAAATTTAAAAGAAAAATTTTAAAACTAGTGTACTGGTCCGCTACCCGCCAGGGGCGCGGACCAGTATATTTTTGTTATTTTTCAAAAATTTCAATTCCCCTCGAAAAATTGAAGAAAAACTTAAATGTGTCTCCGCGTCCTGTTCGCGTCGCGCCAAGGACACGAACAGACACTTGTTTGGAAAGAATTAGCGAAAATTATTTTTCGTTCCATTTTGGACGTGGAAACCCCACTGTTTTAGCTTTTTTTTGGAAAAAATAATTCGCGTTTTTTCGCATTAAAGTCGAGTCGAGGCCATTTTCTGCGCTGATCGCAAATTCGGTCTCGGATTTTTCATCGGAGTTTTTGGAGATGCGTTGTGTGTATGATTAGATTTTAGGGGTGTTTTGGTAATTTTATGGGGTGTTACATCATCTTCCCCTTGGGATCATTCATCCTCGAATGATGAGTAAAGATCAAGTAGAATCACGAAGCACGATTAACTTCAAAACTCATCTCATTCCTCACTCGGGAACTCTCGAACTCTCAACTATCCATCATCTATCTATCTCTGTCTTAGACTCGAGAATAGGATTCGGTTAATGCATCAATTCTATGAAAGGGGACATTCAATAACGTTAAGGATAAGGACATTTACCTTCAACGTCATCATTTGGCATGAATAGGTGTGGGTATTTGAGTTTCATCGTTTCCTCAGCTTCTCACGTAGCTTTCTCAACAAATTGGTTCCTCGATAGGACTTTAACGGAGGCTATCTCTTTGTTCCTCAGCTTATGAACTTGTCGATCGAGGATTTGGATTGGAATTTCTTTGTAAGATAGACTATCCTTCAGTCCCGTACTTTCAATAGGAATTTCTAAGGCCGGATCTCCCAAACACTTCTTTAACATTGACATATGGGATACTTGGTGAACTCCATCTAGCTCGGAAGGCAAGTTTAGCTCATACGCAACCTTTTCAATCCTTCTTACAATCTGTTATGGTTCAAGATATAATGTGGACTCAACTTCCCTTTCTTACCAAACCTCATGACACCCTTCATGGGTGACACCTTTTACTACACTCAATCATCCACCTCGAATTCCAAGTGTCTTCTTCTCACGTTCGTGTATGACTTTTGACGACTTTGTGCTATCTTCAACCTCTCTCTAATGACCTTCACCTTCTCCATGGACTGGTGGACAAGGTCAGGTCAGATCAATTCAGCTTTACCAACCTCAAAAAAGCCAATCAGTGATCTGCATCTCCTCTAGTATAGAGCCTCATAAGGGGCCATCTGAATGCTGGCATGGTAGCTATTGTTGCACGCAAACTCAATCAATGGTAGATGGTCATCCTAATTCCCTTTAAAGTTGATAATACAAGCTCTCAACATATCCTCCAAAGTATGAATAGTACGCTCTGCCTATCCATTAGTCTGGGGGTGAAAAGTTGTTCTCAAATTCACCTTCGTACCTAAACTTCTTTGGAAAGTTCTCCAAAATTGAGAGTTGAATTGAGCTTCTTTGTCTGAGATGATAGAAAAGGGAACCCCATGCAACCTCACCATCTCTCGAATATATAGTCGGGCATACTCCTCAGTTGTATTAGTTGTCTTGACTACCAAAAAGTGGGCTGATTTAGTCATCCTGTCCACCATCACCCATATCGAATCATGCTGCTTTCTGAATCTTGGTAAGCCGGTAATGAAATCCATGTTGATCACCTCTCACTTCCACTTAGGAATTTCAAATTTCTAAGCTAACCCACACGGTCTCTGATGTTCAACCTTAACCTATTGACAATTGGGGCACTTAGAGACAAACTCAACAATGTCTTTCTTCATCCCATTCACCAATAGACTTCTCTTAAGTTGTGGTACATCTTAGTGGAACCCCGGTGAATAGAATATCTAGAGCTATGAGCTTTGGCCATGATTTTGTCTAGAACACCCAAAATCAACCATCTCCAACTCTACCAAGTTAGCTAAGGTGTCTCTATGATAAATAGACACTACAGAATCTACCCTGGCATCTCATCACCCCATCTCCCCTTTTGTAGAGAACCATCACCTTCTGCTTGTGAACCGCTTCTTTCAATTGGAATAAAATGGGGTCTTGGTCTTGCTTTTTCTTCACTTCTGACTCCAAGAATGAAGCAGACTCATTCTGAACATTGATCCCACCTTCTGTGTTCTCCTCAAGTTGCACTCCCAGTCGAGCCTATCTATGCACTTCCTTAGCTAGTTCTCTCTTTCCTTCCTCTACATGGGCAGTGCTACCCATAGCCATCCTGTTAAGAGCATCAGCAATAATATTAGCCTTACTTGGGTGGTAGAGAATGCTCATGTCATAATCCTTGAGCAACTCCAGCTATCCTTTTGCTGCAGGTAGAGGTCTTTCTGGCTGAACATGTACTGCAAACTCTTGTGGTCAGTAAACACGTCCACATGCACTCCATACAAATAGTGACGCTAAATCTTGAGTGCGAATACCATCACTACCAACTCAAGATCATGAGTTGGATAATTCTTCTTATGGATCTTAAGTTGTCTGGAAACATAAGCTATCACCTTCCCTCTTTGTATAAGTACATAACCCAATCCAACTCGGAATGCATCATAATATATCACGAAGTCCCCCATCCCATTTGGCAAGGTCAACACCTGTGTTGGAGTTAATCTAGTCTTTAACTAATGAAAACTCTTTACACATGCCTCAGACCACTGAAATTTGGCCTTTTCTGAGTTAGCTTAGTCAATGGGGCTGACAGAGAAGAGAAGCCTTCAACAAATTTACTATAGTAGTCTGCTAAACCCAAGAAACTTCTTATTTCTGTTGGAGAAGTTGATCTTGGCTAGTTCTTAACCGCTTCAATTTCTGCATATCTATCCCAATACCATCTCCTGAAACAACATAGCCCAAGAAAGCCACAGACTTGAGCCAAAACTCACACTTACCACACATTAGCAACATCCCTGAAACAACATAGCCCAAGAAAGCCACAGACTTGAGCCAAAACTCACACTTTGAGAATTTCGCATATAACTCATGGTCTTTGAGCATTTGCAAAACCACTCTAAGGTGATTAACATGCTCCCCCTTATCCTTCGAATATACCAAAATGTCATCAATAAATATGATCACGAACATATGAAGATACGGTATGAATACCCTATTTATCAAGTCCATGAAAGCTGCAGGTGCATTTATCAACCCGAAGGACATGACCAAGAACTCGAAGTGGCCATACCATATCCTAAAGGCTGTCTTTAGGATATCACTTTCCCTTACCTTTAACTTATGATAACCCGATCTGAGGTCTATTTTAGAGAAACAAGTAGCACCATGAAGTTAGTCAGAGAGATTGTCTATCATGGGAAGAGGATACTTATTCTTTATTGTGACCTTGTTCAGTTGCTGGTAAGGTCTATCTTGGAGAAACATGTAGCACCCTGAAGCTAGTCAAAGAGATTATCTATTTAGGGAAGAGGATACTTATTCTTTGTGGTAACCTTATTCAACTATCGGTAGTCTATACACATCCTTAAAGACCCATCTTTATAACGCATGAATAGGATAGGAGCACCCCAAGGTGAGACACTAGGCCTTATGAAACCTTTCTCTAATAAAACTTTCAATTGTTCTTTCAATTTTTTCAACTCTACGGGGTCTATTCTATAAGGTGGAATTGAGATGGGTTTGGTCTCGGGAAGGACATCAATCCCAAAGTCAATCTCCGTATCATAAGGGACTCTGGCCAGATCATCAGGAAACACCTTAGGAGACTCATTCACAATCGGGACTGACTTAAGAGTAGAAGATTCAACATCCTCAGACTTAACTCACACGAGGTGGTAAATACAACCCTTGGAGATCAACTTTCTGGCTCTAAGATAAGAGATAAATTTGCCCTTAGGGGCAACAAAACTCCCTTTCCACTCTAAGACAGGCTTATTAGGAAATCAAAACTTAACAATCTGAGTTCTATAGTCGACAGAAGTATAACAGGCATGAAGCTAATCCATGCCCATTATTACATCAAAATCAACCATCTCCAACTCTACCAAGTTAGCTAAGGTGTCTCTATGATAAATAGACACTACAGAATCCCTGTAAACTCTCTCAGCTAAGATAGACTCACCAGTAGGAGTAGAAACAGCAATAGGCTCAAGCCAACACTCTGGAAGATCCCAAACTTACTAGCTATATACGGGGTTGGAAAAGACAAGGTGACACCTGGATCAAGCAATGCATAACAATCAAAGGTAAAGACTCGAATAATACCTGTGAAAACATCTAGTGCAGCCTCCTGATCCTGTCGATTACCCATATCATAAAGGCAGTTTGTCCCCCCTCCTATACCAGTGGTAGTACCCCTCTGCTGATTGCCCGCTAGAGAGGCTGCGAATGACTGTAGTCTGCTGCTTCCCTCGCCTCGTCTCCTCTTTTGGCATTCATAACTGAAGTGACCAACTTATCCACACGAATAGCAAACATCTCTTCCCACATGACACTCACCCAGGTGAAGCTTACCGTACTTGCCACACGGTGGCTTTTCCCTCATGCCTTGACCTTGGGTCATACTGGCCTGCGACTGAGCACCCGAAGCCCTGAAATTCTGATAACCATAAGATTTCTGATCATACCTATTTGGCTGCACTGGGCGCACTTACTACAGAAGGTGAAGGATAGGATGATCTTCTCTTACAGTAAGACTTGTCATCCTTATTTTATCTCTGCGGGCTAGGCTCATGTCTCGCTGACTTCGCCTTTCTGTTCATCTGCTCTTCTCTATCTTTCTTTTTATCCTCCTTTGTCTGTTGGGCATACACCATAATTCTGGAGATGTCCGTGCTCGAAATCAGCAAAGCTGCCTTACATTCTTTCTGCATATGTCTTCCTAGACTAAACATAAACTTTCTCATCCTCGCCCTCACATTTTACACCATCTCTGGAGCATACCTTGACAGCTTAATAAGCATAAGGCTATACTCTTTCACAGTCATCCCTTCTTGGTTAAAATTCATGAACTCATCCACCTTCGCCTCCCTCAACTCTTGAGGAAAGAAGTGGTCAATGAAGGCGGTGTTAAACTCCTCCCATGCTGCAGGCTCTGCAGTCTCACCTCTACTCTCCTCCCACTGATTGTACCACACATTAGCAACATCCTTCAGCTAGTAGGAGGCAAGCTCAACTCCCTCGATCTCATCAGCATGTATTGCCTTCCTTATACTTCTCATCAATGAAGTTCTGCGGGTCCTCTTCTACTTTCGATTCAGTATACACTGGCGGGTTCATCCTCAAGAAGTCTCTAAATCTGGTGGCAGTCGAGGGCTCCTGTGAGATAGAACTAAGATCTTGAGGACCTTGTTTATGACCCTGGGAGGCCACCAACTAAGTCAGCATGGTGATGGCTCCCCTAAACTCTGCCTCGGAGTGGGAGTTAGTCGGGACTGAGTAGGGGGCGCTTGTGGGACCTCGTAGTCCTAGCAGGGCATCATCGTCTCCTTGTCTCTGTCTGACCTGGGGTCTCAGGCTGGGCATTCTTAGCAACTAGGCTGCGACGTCTCTTTAAGCGGTTGTTCTCTTTGGCGGCATTTTCTGTAAGTGTATAACGCGCGAGTTAAAATGAGATTTTCATAGAGTTAAATTCTATGAGCGGCTATTCTCTTTGGCAACATTTTCTGTATATGTATAACTCACGAGTTAAAATGAAATTTCCATAGAGTTAAACTCTATCGCACGAATTCAGATCTTAAAAGAAGGGTAACTCTTCCTAATGTCCTATAGCCTCCTACTTATGAAATGTGGTGCACAATACACCCATAACCAAGACTCTACTAGACACAACTTCATAGACTCCTTAGGACACTCGAACACTGTGCTCTGATACAAAGTTTTTTATGTCCAGGAGGGTACCCTAGGCGTAACTGGCACTTGGAGACTATTGCTAGCCCCTAAGCGGACCACGTAGTCTCATCGCCTTCATTCAATCAATTCATATTGCGGAAGATATTAAGTAATTAAAAAGAGGCTATCAGTGGGCTGATAAACTGTCACAATCACTATCATATGGAGTACGAAGAAAAGAGCAACTCAATCATAATAGGGAAACGAATCAACTATCAGCTATCCATGTCTATGAAGCCTCTATAGCTAACCTCTAAGAACGTACCACGACAGACCATGACTACCACAGTCAAATGAAATAACTCAAATAAAGGAAAGATAAAGATGTCCTTCGAAAGCAAGGGAGGACTCACCAAGTTTCTGTTTTGGGATCTGTGAACCTCCACGATCGGCCTGTTGAAGTCCTCTGTCTACAGTATCTGCATCATAAAATAATGTAGTGCCAAAGGGGCTTTAGTACATGGAATGTACTTATGTACTGTATGTAAAACAGACTAAAGTAAACAATATACAACATCAATAGCTCATCAATCACTCATCCTCAACTCAGAGCAAGAAATGGTCTCTATCATATCACCATCCCTCAAGACATCACATTATCACATCAACATCAGAGTACTACTATCATGAAACCTATTTGGGAGTTTCCATAACTGACAACCACCACCATGGAGCCGGTGATGATACAATGAAGAGATGTCATTGTCACATTCATCCAGTACCTTGTTGGGGTATAGGACGAGTCTATCGGTGATCCCAAAGAAGTCTACCAAGCCCTCTACGGGGCAAAGAAAACATCCATTTTCACTGTCCAATCCTCTCCTACGCTGGCCATGTAGTTAATGAGTGCGAGTAGGACTCACTCTTACCCGTTTCGGTGCTAATACTCCTCCCAAGACTCAACATGCTCATAAGCCCATATAGTTAATGAGTGCGAGTGGGACTCACTCTTACCTGTTTCAGTGTTAATACTTCTCCTAGGACTTTACATGCTCATAAGCCTATCAATACATCAAGGATTTCCATCACTCAGCCCCTACGGGCAAGAACACTCAGCTCATCTCATCATCTATCAACTCAAAAAGTAAGATTATTCCTTCAAAACTAAGGTTTAGTCTCATTAGGCTTTAAGAATACTAATTCCATCAGTTTTCGTCACCAATACCACCATCTCCGGACTCAGACTTCAACAATCTACACATTCAAACAATCAAGGCTCTAAACATTACCCCTAAGTTCATTATTGAAGTATTAAACAAGGGAAATCATGAAATTTAGGTATACAATCACAGAATAATACATATAACCAGTAAATACAAGTATGATGATTATCAATTTGAGATAATATATAAGAATTAAAGATAATGTTCAAAAAATAAAGATAAAGTTCAAGAAATTCTTCAAGAATCACTTCTCAAGACCCATCAACTATCAATTGTCAACCTATTACATGTATTGGGGCACATGAAAGAATAATTCCATGCTCTAGGTAGCCTTTACATACCTGGGATGAAGAATGATCAAGTTTCCTTTAACAAATTACACCTGAATTTAGAACACTCCGCTCTCTGTTCTTCTTCTTTCAGGAACCCTCACGTAGAAAACTTAGAAAAATAATGGATTTGGACCCTCAATCACTAATAAACGATCTCTAAAATATTTTTTTAGACTTAAAAATAGGTTGAGAATGACCAAAATACCCTTCCCACAATTTAAAAGAAAAAGTTCAAAATATGTAAACTGGTCCGCGACGAGCCAGGGGCGCGGACCAGTGTATTTTCATGATTTTTAGTAAAATTCAATTCCCGTCGAAAATTTTAAAAAGTTCATGTGTGTCTACCTGCCCCCTCCGCGTTACGCCAGGGGCGCGGATCGACAATATTTTAGAAAGGATTGGTGAAAATTATTTTTTGTTCCGGTTGCTCTTAAATCGGATCGAGACCATTTTTCCAGTCGATTTTCCACGCTGATTCCAAATTCGGTCTCAAATTTATAATCGGAGCTTTGAAAGACGCATTGTACGCACGATTATATTTTAGGGGTGTTTCAATAATTTTATGAAGTGTTACAATTTGGACACTTGAATTTTGAGAGAAATATTAGTCTAAGAGTTTGAGAGAGTATTGGGGAATGTCTTGGATGATATGAAGATGAAATATAGCTAAGTATAGGTATTTTCACGTATGGAAAGGTTTAGGCCCAAAACCCAAAAGCTTTGGACCGAACAAGAAAACTGCACAAAAAAATGTACTGAGGCGCGCCATTGGCGCGTCGCGCCAGGGGCGCGCTAGCTCTCTGGAAATCGCATTTTTGCGTGTTTTAAATTTTGCTACGGTTGCTCTTAAATCAGGGTTAGACCCACTTTCCACTCAATTTTGCCCCCTGAAAAAGAATATGAAGTCGGATTTTCGATAACACGTATGGATTTTGAGATATATGGAAATTATGATCTTGGGCACTTCCGACGCACATTTTTGAGCATATTTTCGATATCACGCATTGATTTTGAGATATATGGAAATTACGAAATTCTGGACACTTCCGAGAACATTTTCAAGCACTTTTTAGGACCTTTTCATTTATACTAAACAAGAATTATGAGCCTATGTGATATGAGAGAACAGAATACATGTAAACTCATGCAAAATGAATTTTCGATGCTGTTAGAGTGATGTACACTTCCTTTCATGCAGGATATATGAAAGTAATTGTAACTTCATTATTTTGGTAGAAAAAAAAATTACAGGACATACATATTTAAATTGCTTACATTATGGTTGTGTTTGGTAGGAAGTAAAATGTTTTTCAATTTTTTTATATTTGGTTCGCTTAAATATTTTTCAAATCAATTTATTTTCTTCAAATTTAAAGAAAACGATTTCTCTAAAAAAATTAAGAAAAATATTTTTCAAAACTCTCCTTCAATCTCAAATTACAAAAATTACAGAAATACACAACTTATATTTACATAATTTCATATAATCCCGACTCTTTTAAAAAATTATAAAAATCTTTAATCCATTTTGAAAAGAAAGGAAAAATCACAAAAATACACAACTTATATTTACATAATTTCATATAATCCCGACTCTTTTAAAAAATTATAAAAATCTCTTAAATAATACAAAACTGTAATACTTATTGATACAAATTACAATCCCTACTTCTTCATGTATCATAGTTAAAATTCATTAATGCTCTTACCTTTTTGACATGTATTACTGGTTTCGTCTTTGTATCAAAAAGAAGAGAGTTTTGATAATTTTGAAAAAAATTGATATTTATTGAAATTAGCTCCAAAAAGTATGAGATTTGTGTAAAATTCTTATTCCAACCCTAACCCAACTCCCCTCCAAAAGAAAAAGATTAAAATATCTTTTTGAAAATTTCATTTTGTTTTTTTCATTCCTATCCCGACTCCCCTTCCACCCCTACCCCTACTACCAAAAAAACTGAAAAAGTTTATTTTTTTGAAAATGTATTTTAAAATTAAAAAAATTCATTATTTTTACTCCACTCAAAACCCGGCCCGTCTACACACCCCACCCACTAGCCGCCCCCCCCCACACACAGAAAAAAATAATTTATTAAACTTTTTATTTTTTCCCCTCGGCCTTTCTACTAGCCTCCCCCACCCCACCAAGCTCCCCCATCCCCCCCAAAATTTTAAAATATATTTTTAAAAAATATTTAAATTTTAGAATTTTTCTTTTACTCCAACCCAACTCCTAGCCCCCCCACCCCAACAAAAA
>DF360930.1:41158-53136 GCA_000787875.1 Solanum virginianum | reverse complement strand
ATTCACCAACCTCTACAAAGATCCCAATTACAAATTTCAAATTCCTCAAAAGTGTACTTAAGTGCCAACCACCTTGAGAGTGACACTAGCGACCTCAATTGTTATCTATGGTACCAAAACACAATTGTGCGAGTTATAATATATAGCAACACCCTTACATGTGCAGCTATTACTATAGGCATAGCCTGGTCACTATATCGATGGTTGCTTTAGCGACCCAAGGCCGCTAAAGCGCATACTACTAAGGAACTAATTTTAATTTTCTCAATATGGTATTTGAAATTCATCCAGACTCTCGTGCACGCAAATAAACTATGCAACCCCCTAAATTTGACATTGTAAATCTAATAGTCGATGCTTCCCAAGTTGGACTCATATTTCAGCTTTAATTTGTGCAAATTCTTATCATCAATGCATGTTTTTACATTGAAAACTAACTAAATTATGCTTGAAATGTTAGTTTTTATGGTTACGAAAGGTTTAAGGACAAAAGAAATTAAAACAAGGCATATTGAGCAAAGTGGGCAAAAAAATGGTTAAAAGAGGCATCGCCATATGAATTTGTAAATGCAACAAGTGGGAAAGGTATTACCTAAAGTCCCAAAATATACCTCAAAAAGGGTAGGAAACTTGGCGGTGAAAAAGATAAATTGGCATACCGCCAAACGCAAAGGGTAATCTCAATTGAGACCACCAAAGTTGCCCAAATGGAGATGAACAAAGGCTTGAAACTCAGGGAGATTTGGCAATGATATTGAAAAGTTGGTGAACTTTTGAATCAATTTGATCGGCATACTTTTCGCTATCTAAATCCCATAAAGAAATCAAAAATGCAATCTAAGGAATAATTAGTGCATCAGTGATTGGGTTAGCGATGCTAGACTTACATCACCAACTGGGTTATATGGGCTAAAATTGGAAAAGTATTTAAGTTGAAAATTTTGAAATTTCAAAGAGTTTGACCAAGTATCGACCTAGTTTCACTTTCTACTCTTCCAATATACTTTTCTCTAAGCATGATTTGCAATTTGTAGGTGATATTAGCATTGAGGTTGAGATTTGTGATTTTAATTTCTTCTTGGGAAGTTCATTTTGAATACACGGATAATGTTTATGGTAAGTTCTTTACTTTTCTAGTTACATTAGGATAAAAACCCTCATGTTGGGGTGTGTTATGACTTGGATCCTTGAATTTATTTATGGGTCTTTGTTAAATTGAATTAATTTCTATTAATTGATATGGGTTCATGTTTATTGTCATGATTACTTGAAGCTTTGAGGTTGTAAATTTAGGTTTTTGTATTTGGATCTTTGATTATTGCAAGTATCTTTGAATAATTGAAGTGGGTAATGAATGTGATAGTCTAAGCTTTTGTAGATTTGGCTCAATACCTAGTTGGGGTTCAATCGACTAAAGTTTTTGAGGTTTTCTATTTAATTTTATAGGTTTCATTGAGTTCCTAGTGTGATGTGGCATATCAGACCTTATAGAGCTCATATGGAAAGAAGAAGAATCTCAACTTACCTCAAAACCCTTTTCACCAATGTTGGTTGTAGCTGCTACATTACCAGACCTTATAGAGCTCATATGGAATGCTACTTTCGTCTGATTAGAGATTGTGGTTACCAATAATCTAGCTTAACCATGTCCAACTAATAGGTTTATTCAATGTATGAGACCCAAATGTTTACTTCTTGACACAAGTGTGCACTCCCTTGCATGTCTGTTCTCTTATTGTGTTAAAATCAACTTAAGCGATCACATTTTTATTACATATTAGTACAATTAATCCATAATCATGTTCACTCACTCTATAAACCATTAGTTCAATTTATTACTTCAAACCACGAGTCATAAACCATTGTCACCCAAACTCGATATTGGGTATACTAATGATGATCGCTATATTTCTTAATTGATTTGGGGTATGATTGAGCAGCAAAATGGCGATATTGTCGGGCAACAGTGTCATGTTTTTGGTTTAGAAATGCTTCATTGAGTTAATTCCTTGTAGTTGAGCTTACTTACATTTTGAGCATATTTATAGTGACTTCGATACTATTGGGTGATTATTGATCTGGTTATTCGGGAGTTAAGTGGGTTTTTGAGTTAATCAAAACATATTCCTATAAAATGATTTTTTGAGTAAATTTCGAGTAAACGACCTTGAAATTGAATTTTGATGATTCTATCAGCCCTGGAATATTCAAATTAGGCTAGGAATATGTCCGATGTAATTATATCATGGATTGCAAATTTGGCTGCTAGAATCGGTTAATAGTTGACCCAGTCAATGCCCTTAGGAACAATGCATCAAATGAGAATTTTTATATTATGGTTAGCTCTGGAATGTCAAATGTAGTCTGGGGCAACCCCTCATTTGATACCGGGGAGGTCTGGATATGACTCGACCCCTAGAGGCTTTTCGTTAAAAGTTGTGTATAAAGAAGTAGGACCCTCACTTTATCATAGGAAGCTCTGTTGGAAAATCTAATCACACCATTGGGTTCAAAACATCAAAATTTATAGTATTACATAGTTCATTTATAAATATTAAAGTCTGAACGAGCCCGAAATGACGAAAAAGTGATTGAAGGAAGAATGGAAAGACAGAGGGACACATGGCCTATATTTTGGGATGCCACATGGCATGGCTAGGCTCTACCTCATGGCAGAAATATGTTAGCAATAGTACATATATAAATATGTACATAAGTTTCAGGAAGTTAGATAGGTTTTCTTGGGAATTAGCATCTAGTTGAGAGGCGCACATTTTTAATGGGCCAGCACATAGTTGCCTTAGGCAATATTCTTTGTGGCTACTAAGCTATGATATGATCCTTGTAGGTGTCATCCTTCTGATTATCTAGCCTCTTGGGTCTTAGCTTAGGTTATACCGACACTACCTTATGAGCTCAGTTTGTTGCAAGGAATGTCGTGGTGAAGTGGGATTCGAGATTTGACACATAATTAGAGGTAATTCTCTACTTTTCTTTGTTCCTATATTGAGAATGAGTGAAAACATTAGATTACAATATCTCGATCATTTCTTAACGAAATTAAGTAAAATTTGTATCTAAATTGTTCTATGTTCCGAGAGGGACGCTGTGGTATGTTGGTTGTTCGCTGATTTTGTCCGACTTTTGAGAATTTTGGCCAAGAAAGTTTTGAAAAGAATATTTTCCCAGTAAAGGTTTTAACTTCATTTTTTAGCCTTTTCTCGGTCTTTTGGGGTCTATTTTGGGCCAAATTTCTAGCTATGGACTCGAGGTGATGTGGGGATTATTTTACAAGAATTGATTTGGTGTTTTAAGTGTGGGCCCCAATTTTCCCCATTTTAGTTTTAACTGATGTAATTTCACCCTTTCTTGATATTATATAGCCAAATCAGCTGTAATGATCTTATGATATTTTTTTTATAGCTGAGCAGTATCTGGAGGTGATTCGGATGGGAAAAGAATGGTTGGATTGACTCGAAGTAAGAGACGTCGGATGCTAGGTAGGCTACGCTTTCTTTAAACAGCAGACTGAGCTGAAATATTTGTATGTTTGAGCTAAAATGTTTAGGAATGCACTATTTATGGAATGAGTTATGAAGTATATATTTTATATGGCTGGATGTGATCTATGTGTTATGTATATATAATGTTATGGGATGGTAGTTATTGTATTTAGCATTATGTTGGTTGTAGCTGCTACATTACCTAAGGTCTTACATTATATAACTATAAAAGGACCTGAAAGGGATTAGCTAGAGCAGTGAACATGTGACAGGTATGTCCACTGAGCTTGACTCTTGCTTGTATGTGTTTATGATCTGAGGCTACCCGAATATACTAGTTATTGAGGTGGAATAGTTATTACATGTTACCATTTGTACTAAATCTAGTATGTATATCTGGTTGGTATGTATGTACATGATGTGGCTGTGGTTATCTATATCTTTATAAGTACTTTTGGTAGAATTCCCTAATTAAACATGATTCTATATTGCCCTATGGTTTATATGATCCTTTATATTGTTGTTCTTTATTATGTACTTGTGCCACTGGTTAGTGACTAGAGATATGCCTTGTTCTAGGGATAGTCATATTTGTACCCCTAAAAAGCCTTGTGACCTATAATACGAATGTGTCGACACTGAGCAACTGGCGGGTTAGAGATGGGAATACGACCCTATTAGGGAGGTGCAAGTTATATCCTACGGGATTTATGGGTGATCTGCCATGAGATACTAGTTATATGGGTTTGTCTTGGGAATTAGCATCTAGTTGAGAGGGGCACATTTTTAATGGGCCGACACATGGCTGCCTTAGACGATATTCTTTGTGGCTGCTGAGCTACGATATGATCCTGGTGGGTGTCATACTTCTAGTAAGAGCTGAATATAAGCTAAAGCCTAGGGCAGGCAGGCATACTACCTTGACTTGCACTAGTGTTATCCCGCATTGCATGTCTCTACAAAGATACGCTGACTGGGAGACCATGTATTAATTATATGCCATATTATGGCCTTATTCTGGTATAGACATAACTCTGTGGAGTTTGGTTGTCCATGTTTTCTCTAGGCACTGGTGATTGATGAGGTTATGGCATACTTGGCCTTAGCTACATGTAGCTCTATGGCATCTTATGATGTATATACTCTCCGATGCACTGTTGATAGTTGTTGTGTACTAGTTCTTTCCATTTGATTCTAGGGTATATATTGTATCTGAGAGAGGTGGTGATTGTGATTATTTGGGTTGGATTGAGATTGTAGGATACCTAGGTTAAGAATGTCGTCTCCTATGTTCACTCTGGGCACAATCTGATTATCACCACCAACGTTCACTCTGGGCATGATGCGTTTATCATCGCGTACATTCACTCTGGGCAAAATATGACTTTAAAGTTTGAAATCCAGATTGATCGGTTGAGTGTGTGATTGACTGATACCTTGAGACCCAGATAATGTTCCACATCATTTTTGAGCACTAATAACCATGCTTGAACATCAGAGTTAACGGGTTATGCACTTCATGTTTTGAGTTTTTGTGGTCATGCCAGAGCGCCAAGTGACAGATATAGATTCTGCAGATCAAGCGCCAGCTAAGATTTGGGTTGAGGACCCTAATTGATATTCTGTAGGGCTAGGCCTATGATTGATATTCTGTGGGCCTAGGCCCTGTGATTGATATCCTGAGATGAAACACTATGTTGAATGTCAAAATATGTAGCCCTGGGGTATATATCCCACCATTATGTTAAGTGTCATACCATCTGGCCCTGGCTAACTGCTCAATTCGAGGCCAGGTCATAGAAGTATGGATCGAGTGCCATGTGTCGGCATAGGGTCGAGGACCCGGTTGACTTGTGATTGTTGGGGCAAGGCCTGTGATTACTTACCCATGGATCCACTTACCTATTCACAACCTGATTATACATAGGTATACCTCCTGGGCTTATGGGACCTCAGGGGGCGTTTAGGCTTAGATACTAGGGCCTTACACCCATGTATAGCTGACCCTTATTCTGATGATGTGGAGAGTTGGTCTCTGTGATGGTTCTCTGGGATTATGTTATGTTTCTGAGGGATTCTGTTATGATCTTTCAATTCTATATTGTGCGTGAGTGTACCTTCTGGGCTTATGGGGTTCTAGTTTGCATACAGGCACAGATACTAGGGCCTTGAACCCACAACAGTACTATGCCTCATTTGGCGGCAGTTGTGGTATTGGCCTATGTAGTCTTCGTCAGCCAGTGTCGATGATCAGTACTTGGGTTAATTCAAGCTATCATTGCTCTTCACTTCAGTTAGTTCAGTTGTCGTTTGGGGATATCTAGATATGTTTATGCCTTGATCTAAGTTCGTTTTGCTAAACTGTTATAGTTCTCTTTATACATGGGCTTTATATATTGTTACTATGTCACTCGGTCGGTCGATGATACCTACTGGGTGCCTTTTTTAGTACTCACCCCTACTTCTGTATTTTCCCATGGTGCAGGACTAGGTACGGTCTGTGATAGCTACGTTAGGGAACTTTAGGAGCCCTTAAGAGAATTTTGGTGAGCATCGGTAGCTCTGGCTTTTTGGCAGCCTCCTTCCTGTTGATGGTCGTCTTTTGTATCTAGACATCGGCCTTGTACATTTGAGTTGGTATTTGTGGGTGCACTCCTATACGAATGTGTCGACACTGAGCAACTGGCGGGTTAGAGATGGGAATACGACCCTATTAGGGAGGTGCTATTTTCTTGTGTCTGTTGTAGCTCTGTACAGTTAACTCCTAGGTTCTGGGTAGGTTTTGGTTTATATATTATTGTTGTATCGATTTAGTTTGGACTAGAAAGCTAGGACAGGTACCCTTGGGTTTGGAATTGGCTTCCATGTAGGTATGACCAGCAGGCACCATCAGACTTGGACAGGGTCGTGACACACCATGCTCCAGGTTTTATAGTTGAAAGGTTTATTTGCGGGTTTGGCACATTAGGACCCTTACAAACACATTTGTAACTTTGTGGATGTGTATTTTCCATTCACGTTCAAGGGTGTTACTCAAGAAGCAATCTAACTAAGGTTGTTTCCCTTTTCATTGTATGAAGAAACAACTAGATGGCTAGCTAAGTTACTAATGGAGTCCATTACTTCTTGGGAGTAGTTGACTAAAACCTTCTATGATTGATTTTTCCCTCCTTCCAAGATGGTGAAGTTGAGAAAGAGCACTAAGAATTTCAAGCGGATAGATGGAAAACCACTCTATGAAATATTGTTACAATTTCAAAAGTTATTGATATAATGTTCCAACCATGGAATAACGAATTATCTTTTGCTTAAATATTTCTATTGTAGTATTGATGTGGTGAACAAGTGGATAGCAGATCAGCTTGTGCAAGGTGGTATTATGAATCAAACATTCACTACAGCTTCATCCCTTCTTGATGATATAATGAAGATTAACTGAGCATGGTATACTAGATATAATCTTATTCACCCATGGGATTGACTAAGGAGCAACTTAAGAAAGATCAAGAAAGGGATGCGAACATAGCAAACATAATGGCACAATTGGAATTGCCAACTAAACATGTTATTAACCGCAAGTATATGAATACTATTGGAAGTAGTAGTGGAGTAACCTTTGATGGTGTTCCTTTTGAGGATACATATACTGAAGAAGTAAATTCTTTGGGGAACCAAACGGTGGGTTCTCAACTGGCATTTCCAAGGCCACCCGGGAATTAAGGTTGGACGAATGATGGTGGATAGCATGATCGGGATTGGAAAGATAGAATCGAGGGGCAGAGAGAACATGAAGGAGATAAGAAATGTTATATCCCTCCTCATGATCAAGTAAAGCCAAAAGAACCCCTTGTGAATTCGGAGAATTTTTACACTGAGGATATGCTTCCTAGGATTCTCAACAAGGTGGAGGATCGGACATGTTTCTTAAGGAATTGAAGTCTAACTTCTCTTCATTCAACCAAACAGTTATATCTCATTTGGCTTCAATTGAACAATTGAAGACACAATTGAGGACCATCTCCTTTCATTTGAATCAAAGGCCAAAAGATGGTTTGCCAAGTGATACCATGGTGAACCCAAAGAATGACAATCAAAATTATTTGGCCATCACTACAAGGAGTGGCAAAGTTTTTTAGGGGAGTGTATTCCCTATGGTTATAGAAGTAGGAAAGAACACAAGACCTCTTTATTCGAGGGGAATGTTAAGCCAGCTTTTAGTGATGATGTGGTAGTCGATGAGGAAGATCATACTCTTGGCAATCTAGGGAGTCATTGTAAAATTAAAGTTGGGGGTGGGGAGGAGCCAACCAAAGGTAAAAATGCACCCCCCCCCAAAAAAAAACGTTTTCCTCATCTACCAAAGTGAAAGTGCCTCAAGTGAAAATTGATCGACCTTTCCCTCAAATGATGAAGAAGAAGAATGATGAGGCCAAGATTCAAAAATTCTTGTCAATGTTTAATTCTCTTTCAATGAATATTCCATTGGTTGAAGCTCTTTTGTGAATGCCCAGATATGCCAAATTGATGAAGGAACTTGTGACAAAGAAGAGAAATCTTGAGTATGAAACCATTGAAGTGTCACAACATTGTAGTGGCGATAGTGTCAAATAATATTATAGTGAAGAAAAAAGATCCGGATGCATTCACGATTTCATGCACAATTGGAGTTTATCAATTCATCAAGGCTTAATGTGATCTTAGAGCTAGTATCAACTTAATTACATTAGATATTTTCAAACAACTTGGTTTGGGCGTCCTATATCTAACAATAATGTGACTTCTCATAGTGAACTAGTCTATCAAAAAGTCGGTTGGCATTTTATATGATGTACTAGTGAAAGTGGCATATTCATATTCTAGGGCGATTTTGTGGTTCTTGATTGTGAAATTGATATGAAGATACCAATTATTTTGGGTAGACCATTCTTGGCTACTGGTAAGGCCTTGGTTGATGTGGAGTACGGTGAACTCAAGTTTTAGGTGAATGATGAGGAATAAAACTTCAATGTGTGCAAATTGATGAAACAACCAAGAGGATATCGGGTGATATCTTATGTTAATGTGGTGGAAGAAGCAGTTGTGGACATTAGGGAGGTATTTAGTTTCGGAGAATCTTTGGCACCAAATTGCTCAATTATGATGGTGAAGTGATTGAAAATTATTCTAAGGTTTGTGCAGCGTTAGAGGAAGTGGGTTCTCATTTCAAGAACCCTTATTTTCTTGTGTCTGTTGTAGCTCTGTACAGTTAACTCCTAGGTTCTGGGTAGGTTTTGGTTTATATATTATTGTTGTATCGATTTAGTTTGGACTAGAAATTCCCTGCCAAGCCTTCTAATGAAGAGCCCCCTAAGCTTGAATTGAAATCTCTTCTATCACATTTGAAGTATGTCTTCTTGGGGAGTGGTGAGACACTCTCGATAATTGTGGCATCTGATTTTCTTAATTATCAAGTGCAAGCATTGACCAAAGTTTTGATGAAGTTTATTAAAGCAATTGGATGGAGTATTGCAAACATTACTGGAATACTCCCGAGCATTTGTACTCATAAAATCAACTTAATAAAAGATTGCAACTCGAGTGTTAATAAACAACAGAAACTCAACCCACTTATACAAGAGGTGGTGAAAAAGAAAATAATCAAAAGGTTGGAGGCTTGGGTTATTTATCCAATTTCGGGTAGTAGTTGGGTTATTCCAATCCAATGTGCACCAAAGAAGAGTGGCCTCACCATTATGAAGAATGAGAAAGATCAACTTGTGTCCACTCAACCAATGATAGGGTGGCATGTTTGCATAGACTATAGGCATCTTAACCTATGGACTGAGAAAGACCATTTCCCTTTGCCATGCATGGATCAAATGTTAGACCCTTTAGTGGGAAAGGGGTGGTATTACTTTCTTCATGGGTACTCTGGACACAATTAAATCCGGCTACTTTCCAACATTACATGTGTGCTATTTTTGTGGATATGGTAGAAGATTCAATAAAGGTATTCATGGATGAATTTTTTGTTCATTGGTGACACTTTTGAGCAATGTCTTGCTCACCTAGAAAAAGTGATTCAAAGATGTCGAAACTAATTTGGTACTCAATTGGGAGAAATGACATTTTCTGGTTAAAGAAGGTATTTTCATGGGGCATAAGATCTCGAGTGAACGGCTGAAAGTGGATCAAGCTAAGATTGAAGTTATTGCTAGCCTTCCTCCCATATCTTTGTCAAGGGGGTAAGGAGCTTTTTGGGGCATGCTGGCTTCTATCGATGTTTCATCAAATACTTTGCTAAGATAGCCAATCCACCATGCAAATTGCTTGAGAAAGAGTCAACATTTATGTTTGATGAAGCTTGTATGGAGGATTTAAATTTCCTTAAAGAAAAATTTGTTACAGCTCCTATAATTGTGTCTCCCAGTTGGTCATAGCCTTTTGACGTAATATGTGATATTAGCAGGTTTTGGGGTCTATTTTGGGAAAACGAAGGGACAAGTTATTCCATCTTATTTATTATGTAAGAAAGTCCCTTAATGTAGCCCAAAAGAACTACACTATAATGGAACAAGATTTTTTGGTCTCTGTCTATGCTTTTGAGAAATTCCATGCTTATTTGTTGGGAACCAAAGTGGTAGTTCATACGGATCATGTTGCACTTTGGTACTTAATGAAACAACCCCAAAAAGTGCCCAAAAATGTGCCTCGAAAGTGCCCATAATTGTAATTTCCATATATCTCAAAATCTCTACGTGATATCGAAATCCAACTTCATATTCATGATCAGGGTCAGAATTGAGTGAAAAATGGGTCTAACCCCAATTTCAGGGCAACCATATCAAAATTTTGTTTTCCAAAAAATGTAATTTCTAGAGACGATCCGCGCCAGAGGCCAAGGCGCGGACATATGTATTTTTTTGCCAGTTTTTGTTGTTTGGTCCAAGGCCTTTGGGTCTTAGGGCTAAACCTCCCTATGCGTAAAAACACATATACTTAGTCATTTTTCAACCTCATATCATACAAGACATTCCCCTAAACCTTCTCAAACACTTAGAAAAATATTTCACTCAAAATCAAGGGTCCAAAACTAATTCCGAATCTTAAGGAATTCACTCAAATATTAGTTTTTCATCTCAATCTTCATCGAGGAATACTCCAAAGTTGAGGTATGTGGGTTTCAACTATTAGGTCCTTCCACCCATGGTGCCCAAGCTTCCTTTTTACATAAATTGCATGTTTCTAAGTTGATTTACTTATGGGTCTTCTTATTATGAATTTGACTATGAACTATGTTAGGGTTTGGTATATGTCTGACTATTTATGCTTGTTTTGAGCTATGAATCTAAGATTTGTGATGAGTTTTGAGAAGGGGTTTTAATGTATTTTTCAAGGTGGTATTGCCAAGTTTTGGTGGGCTTATTTACATCAAGCTTTCGTGCATGATTGCACTCTTTCATTGCATGATTTTATACAAGCATTACACACCCACCAAGTGTTTGATAAATGTCCGGTTTTGGGTTTTTGAGTTATTGATGATCTAATGCATGGCCTATGAGTCAAGTGACTTTATGATGATGAAAATAATGTATGAATATGTTGATTTCATGAAAAGGATCTATAGTGATGTAGGTGATCATATGATAAGGGGTATACACCTCATCTACCTTGTCGGGTGAGTGTTGATTTCATGAAAAGTATCTATAATCTTGCACATTGACCATATAATAGATGAGGGGTATGTACCTCATTCACCTTGTCGGGTGGTGGCAATCCTGTACTACCATAGATGAGGGGTATGTACCTCATCCACCTTGTCAGGTGATGGCAATCCAATACTACCATAGATGAGGGTTATGTACCTTATCCACCTTGTCTGCTGGTGGCAATCCTATACTACCATAGATGAGGGGCGTGTACCTCATCAACTTTGTCGGGTGGTGGCAATCTCGTACTACCATAGATGAGGGGTATGTACCTCATCCACCTTGTCAGGTTATGGCAATCCAATACTACCATAGATGAGGGGTATGTACCTCATCCACCTTCCAAGCAGGTGGCATTCCTTAGATTCCAAGTACTAAGTTGCTTGGTCTATGATGATGGTCACTTCCTACACATATCATATGTTATACATAAGTATGTTTTACTTCAAGCATCATTCATGTATGTCATGTTGCTAGTATAGTATCTCTTGCTTACGATTATGCATTTCGATTATATTTCCTATTTCTTGTTGCATTGTATTCGACATACTTAGTACATTCAAATGTACTAACGCATACTCTCTGCCTACATGATGTTACCATGTAGGACCCAGAGCTCCTCACGATCATCCCACTCGTGGCTAGTTCTGACTCGTTGAAGATAACTTGTGGTGAGTCCTCAAGTTTGGGGATATTAGCCTTTCTCTCTATTGCTTATGTTATTTCCTTATAATGATCACTTTGATACTAAAAGGATGAACTCGGAAAGCTTGTCTTGTCCCCCATC
>DF360930.1:21883-41063 GCA_000787875.1 Solanum virginianum | reverse complement strand
TTGGTTTTGATGGTTAATGAGTTAGAGGTGTTATTGGACAAGTGATGTAATTATGTTGAGCTTTGACACTTTATGATTTATGCTATTAAATGCCTCTTAGTTTGTATCTTTAATTGTATACTCTTGTTGTTGTTTACTTGGCTTCCGCGGCTAAGGATGTGTGAATGATATGCTAAGAGCTTATTTGGAGACCCTTCGGGTTCCTATTCGCCTTATCACGTCTAGGCCCTAGACTTGGGTCATGACAAACTTGGTATCAGAGCACTAGGTTGTTAATTATCCTTGGCATTCAACACACCCCATCGATTAGAGTCTTGTTCATAGTTGTAAAGTGCACCACAACTACGAGCAAGAGGTTATCAGGCATTTTAGGAAATTTTACCTTTTTCTTACTCTAGTTTGTGTTATAGAATTTAAGGTGAGGTTTTCCCCTAACGAATGTTCTTTGCCATTTTGAGATCATGCCTAACACAAGAAGAAGAAGAGACCATACACACAAATAACAACTGGCACATGGAGAGCTCCGGGATGCTCTTACCTTGCTAGCTCAAGCCATGACTAATCAAGTCAATCAAGGGGCCCAAGCCCCTTATGCTCCTACTCTAGCATCTAGGGTTAAGGATTTTATGAGGATGAACCCACTGGAGTTCAATGGGTTTAAAGTGGATGAGAACCCTCAAGAATTTATAGATGAGGTGTACAAAGTGTTGTCTATTAAGGGTGCTAGATCAGAAAAGAAGGTGAAGTTGGCGGCTTACCAACTCAAGAGGGTGGCCTAAATATAGTATACTCAATAGAAGTAAGAGAAGGGGATCAATAATATGATTTTATGGAAGAATGTTAAGGCAGCATTCCTCAACCGGTTCTTCACTCTTGAGCTTAGGGAGGCCAAAATGATGGAGTTCATGAATTTGACACAAGGGTCTATGAGTGTGAGGGAGTATGCCAAGTTCAACCAACTCTCTAAATATGCTCCACACTTAGTTGCCGACCCAAGGTCTAGGATGAATAAGTTTATGATAGGTGTATCCAATTTGGTGAATGAAGAATGTCATGCCACCATGTTGATAGGTGACATGGACTTATCCCGCCTTATGACTTATGCCAAACAATTGGATGCGGAGAAGTTGAGAGAAAGAAGGGGTAATGAGCCAAGAGGGCTCATTTTGATGGTAAGTTCCAAAGTCTCAAAGGTAGTCAGTTTCATCAAGGCCAAGGGTCTTCTCATGCTCCAAATAGAAGGTTTGCCAATGAGTACCCAAGAGCCCAAGATGATGGGGGTATGATGTCTAATATTATGTATCCAAAATGTGGTAAGGGTTATGGTGGCCCATGCTTGAGGGATACCAATGCTTGTTTTGGTTCTGGGGAAGTAGGCCACAAGATAATTGATTGTCTATGTAATCTAAACAAGGGTAAAGATGTTCATCCACAATGCCAGGGTGCAAATGTGGTTCCTTTGGGGATAGGAGGAAAACAAGGTATCTCCCAAAGGAACAATTGGTTTTATGTTCTCCAAGGAAGGCGAGGGGTAGATGAGGTGCCCGATGTCATCACCGATATGTTAAAAGTCTTTGATTTTGATGTGTATACATTGATAGACCCGGGTACCACTCTTTTGTTTACTACTCCTTTTGTTGCCAAAAGGTTTCATGTTGAGCCTAAATTATTGTGTAAGTCTTATGAGGTGTCTACTCCCATTGGTACATCTATTGTTGCTAGAAAGATCTATAGAAAGTGTCCCTTTGCATTTAGCATAAAAGTTTGCCTTGTGATCTTGTTTAGTTGGATACGGTGGATTTTGATGTCATTCTTGGGATGGATTGGTGTAATGCATATTACGCCTCTATTGATTGTAGAACCTATAGGGCCAAATTCTGATTCCCAAATGAACCCGTCCTTGAGTGGGAGAGTCTTGATGTGGTGGTCAAGGATAGGTTTATCTCTTACATCAAAGCCCAAAAGTTTGTCTCTAAGGGCTGTCTATATCATCTTGCGAGGGTTAGGGATGTGGAGTCTAAAGTCCTTCACATACAGTTGGTTTTGATGGTTAATGAGTTCCTAGATGTCTTCCCTAGTGAGATTCCCAGTGTTCTTCCCGAAAAGGAAATAGATTTCGGCATAGATCTCCTTCCTGACACTCAAACTCTTTCTATTCTCCTTACCATATGGCCCCGGCAGAGTTGAAGGAGTTGAAAGAGAAATTAAAGGATTATTTGGAGAAGGGTTTTATTAGGCCTAGCCAATCACCTTGGGGTGCAGCAGTGTTGTTTGTGAAGAAGAAGGATGGTACTCTTAGAATGTGTATTGACTACCGACAACTTTACAGAGTCACCATCAACAATAAGTACCCTTTACCAAGGATTGATGACCTCTTTGACCAACTTCAAGGGGCTAGTCGCTTCTTTAAGATTGATCTTTGGTCCAGGTATAACAAAGTGAAGGTGAGGGAGTGTGACATTTCCAAGACGGCCTTTCGGACTAGGTATGGGCATTATGAAATTGTGGTTATGTCTTTTGTGTTGACCAATGCACCGGCTATCTTCATGGATCTTATGAATAGGATCTTTAAACCTATCATGACCTAAGCCTAGGGCCTAGACGTGACACAATGTAAGGGGAACCCGAAGAGACCCCAAGCAAGCCTCTTAATATATCATTACACATCCTTGGTCATGAAAGCAATAAAATAATAACAAGAGATAGTAAATAGGGATAATCAGGGCTAGGGACATCTTTCATATGATAAACAACAAGAGTTAGGAGAGAGTCAAAGCTCATAACATTACACATGACATGTCCAACAACACCTCTACTGCATAGATAAGAGCGGGGGCTAAGGCAAGCAACTGGGCTCACCCTCATAGTCAACATATAAATAAAAAAGGGTAGTCTTAGAACATAGAATGAGACAATAGGAAACATCCCCAGAATGGAGGACTCACCAACAAGCTTGAGTGGAATCATACTAGCCACATGGAAGGGGATGCTCAAGCGAGGCTCCATTCCTATGTGGTGACATCATGTAGGCATAGAGTATGCGTTAGTACCTTGGAATGTACTAATTATGTAGGATGCAATGCAACAAGTGATAAGCACCATAAGCAAGATTCATAGCATAGGCAATGAATAAGCATATAGCAATATGGTATGTATGAATGATTCTTGAAGTAAAACCAATCTTATATAGAACATAATCCATGTGTAAGGAGAGACCACTTTAGTGAATATCCAAGGCCTACCACCTCCTTGGAGAGGTGCATGAGGTAAAAACCCCTTCATGTGGTTGATGAGGTACAAACCCCGTAACATGGTTGATGGAGTACTAACCCCCCAACGTGGTTATCAAGGTACAAACCCCTCAACATGGTTGCACAGGCCTACCACTTCCTAAGCAAGGTGATTAAGGTACAAACCCCTCAACAAAGTTACCCAGGCCTACAACCCCCCGAGTGAGGCTTGGTTATTTTCCCTAAACCATAGAGATAATATCATATACATGCATTCCTTTCATTATCATATAATCATTCAACTCATAAGACATGCATTAGATCTTCAATTCCAGAAGAAATCATAACCTGGATATTTTATCAAACACTTTGCGGGTGTGTAGTCCTACTGTAAAACCATGCATTTCAAGAGTAGAATCATGCTAGAAAATTCAATGTAAAACCATCAATTGATACTTGGTAACACACTCGAGCAATATACATCAAAGCCCTTCATTAAATCTCATAATAGACCTTAGATTCGTAGCTCTAAATATGCTAAAACAACCATAATTTCATGAAACCCCAACATAGTGTGCAATGAAATTCATAATAGATAAGACCCATGAGTAAATCAACTTTAAATCACGTAATTTTAGGTAAAATAAAGCTTAGGCATCATGGGTGAAAGGAACCCATGAAAGAATCCCACATACCTTGATTTTGGGGAATCCTTGAAGAAGATTGGAGATGGAGACTTGAAGCTTAATTGAGAACCTTAAGATCCGAATGAGTTTTAAGTCTTGAATTTAGGAGATGAAATATCGTCTAAGTGTTTGAGAGAGTATTTGGGAATGTCTTTAATGATATGAGGATGAAATGAGACTAAGTATAGGTATTTTCATGCATGTGAACACTTAGGCCTAAGACCCTTAAGTCTTGGACCAGACTTGAAAAATTGGAACAAAAAAGAACTAAAGCCCGCCCTTGGCGCATCACGCCAGGGGTGTGGAAACCTCACAAGAAATTGCATATTTGTAATTTTTAAATTTTGGTATGATTGCTCTTAAATTGAGATTAGACTCATTTTCTACTCAATGTGACCTTAAACAAGAATATGAAGTCAGATTTTCGATATCACGCATGAATTTTGAGATATATGGAAATTACAATTCCGGGCACTTTCGAGTCACATTTTTGGGCACTTTTTAGGGTCACTTCAATATCTCCCCCTTGGGAATATTTGTCCCTAAATGTCAAAGAACATAATGAGAAGAGTATTCACAAAGAGATCAGACCCGAAAAGAATTTATTAGCACACTCAAAACATCATTTTCAAAATCTCAACATAAGTGTAAAATCACCATGAACTTTGTCAATATAAACATGAATGCATGCAAATGTCTCAGGGATTGGAACATGAGATATGAGGTCATATAGAGGACTTAGAATTAGTTCCTCAGGCTTGAGTAGGGTGGGAAAGATAAGGGTATTGCTTTTACATGTCCGCTTAGGCCTCCCAAATAGCACTTTTGACTTGTTGGTTCCTCCAAAGGACCTTAATGAAAGAAACTTCCTTGTTCCTCAACCTCTATAAAAGATCTCTACTAAAACATCTTCATATGTCAAGTTTTCTTCAACTACCCCATAATATCAAGAGGCACAATAGCGTTAGGATCACCCACACACTTCCTCAACATAGACATATGAAAGACCGGATGAACCAATCCCATTTCTCTAAGCCAATCCAACTCGTAGGCCACCTTACCAATCCTTCTCACAACCCTATAATGAACCAAATATCTAGGGCTTAACTTTCCCTTCTTACCAAAATGGACCACACCCATCATGTGTGACACCTTCAAATAAACCCAATCACCAACCTTGAATTCAAGATCCCTTCTCCTCTCCTATGCAATTCATTTTCCAAAATTCATGTCTTGTGTGACACCTTCAAATAAACCCAATCACCAACCTTGAATTCAAGATCCCTTCTCCTCACATCGGCATAAGATTTTTGCCGACTTTGAGCTGTTTTCAACCTTTCTCTAATCATCCTTACCTTCTCCATAACATCTGTAACCAATCCAGACCCAATAAAGCCACCTAACCAACCTCAAACCACCTAACATGTGATTTACAATGTCTACCATAGGGAGCTTCAAAAGGAGCCATACCGATGCTAGAATGATAGCTATTATTGTATGCAAACTCAATCAATGGAAGATGATCATCCCAACTACCCTTAAGCTCCAATACACAAGCCCTAAGCCTGTCCTCAAGAGTTTATATAGTTTTTTCAGCTTGGCCATCCATTTGAGGGTGAAAGGTTATACTAAGCTTAACCTTTGTTCAAAGACCTCTTTGGAAAGACCTCCAAAAGTGCGAAGTGAATTGTGCACAACGGTCCGATATAATGGACAAAAAAACTCCATGCAACCTCACCAAGTCATGAATATACAACCTAGCATAATCTTTAGACCCATATGTAGTCTTAATCGGTAGGAAGTGAGCTGATTTTTTCATTCTATCAACCGTAACCCATATGGAATCAAAACCCTTTCTAGTCTTGGGAAACCCAACCACAAAATTCATATTAATCTCTTCCGACTTCCAAGTAGGAATCTCTATGTCTTGGGTTAGGCTACCCGGCCTTTGATGTTTGGCTTTAACTTATTGGCACCTATGGCAACCAGAAATAAATTTGGCAATGTTCCTCTTTATGCCTCCCCACCAATACACCTCTCTCAAATCCATGTACATCTTAGTAAACCCGGGTTGAATAGAATAAGAAGAACCATAAGCCTCATCAAGAATCTTTTCCTTCAAGCTTTTAACATAAGGCACATATAACCTACCTTAGTTTCTTAGGGCACCATCTGTCCCTTGGGAGAAAACCTCCACCTTACCATTTTTTACAAATGCCTTTAATTACAATAAGGAGGGATGACGGTCTTGCTTAGCTTTTACCTCCTCAACCAATGAGGATTTAGAACTATCAATAACAATACCACCACCATTATCCACATCTCCCAACCTAGCTCCCAATCTAGCCAACCGATGGACCTCTTTAGCCACCTCTTTATCACCACCATCAATATGAGCTACGCTACCCATAGACACCCTACTCAAAGCATCTACCATAACATTAGCCTTATCCAGATGATAATGCACACTCATATCATAATTCTTAAAAAGTTCTAACCACCTTCTTTGACTCAAGTTAAGATCTTTTTGAGTGAAACATATTGGAGGTTCTTATGATCGGTGAACACATCAACATTCACCCTATATAAATAATGACGCCATATCTTTAACACAAATACCAAGGCGGATAGCTCAAGATCATAGGTAGGATAGTTCTTTTCATGCACTTTGAGTTTCCTAGAATCATAGGCTATGACCTTACATTTTGCATTAGAATACAACCCAAACCAACTATAGAAGCATGAAAATACACAACAAACCCCTCTAGTCCATCTGGTAGTGGCGATATAGGAGTAAACATAAGCTTATCTTTCAATGTTTGAAAGCTCCTTTCACACTCATCGATCCACACAAACCTAGCCTTCTTTTGAGTCAATTTTGTCATAGGAGAAGCAACAGAGGAGAACTCATTCATAAATCTCCTGTAGTAACCCGCTAAGCTCAAAAAGCTCCTAATATTCAACAGGGTCAATGGTTTAGGCCAATTTCTAATCACATCTATCTTTTTAGGATCTTCCTTAAATGAAGGATTTTTGCACGTTCTCAAGAAAATATTTTGCTTTGATTTGTGTGTTTTTTTTACTTTTTAAGAAAAGTAGTTAAGGCATGGAGACATGGGTGAAATTCAAGGAAATGACTGCAAAAGAGCTCAAGCGCCAGTAAAAAAGGGCATCCACAGCCTGTGTAGCATCATACGGACTGTGAGAGGCCACGTGGACGTGGCCCAGGCAAAGAGAAGAAAAAATTAAACAAAGTGGTGGACTACAGGTGCCTTCATGATTCGTGTGTCAGGTCACGGGCCATAAGGCTCACCATGGCCTTACACTTGGAGTGTTGAACATTGGCAAAAGGCATGGCCAAGAAGTTAGAACGAAATTAGTTGAAGGTATGTCCCACAGTTGCTCACACAAACCGTAGACTTTGACATAGGTTATGTTATGCATCATCAAAGTCACGTGAAGCTAGCCATCAGTATCAAAAAATACACAAATCATACAAGTGGCAAGAGACGGGACCCGTCACGAGCTTTGTGACCAACCATGGTCCGAGACGTGGGCTGTGATGTTGAGGGAAGTGGAAAAAAGTCAAAGACAAGGGAGACAGTCCGTCTCAAGGACCATTAACCATCACACGGGCCATGTGAACCAGCGTGAAGAGAGGATGATTTTGAAGGCTAAGTACGAATTTATGGACTGGTTAATGATCCGCATCTCACGGGTCGTGTAATGGCCCATACCTATACCAGTGTTATTTTTCCTATTTTAAGTTAGATTAGGCTTTCCTTTTATATATATTATTTTTATTTTGATTTTACTGAGTCTTGGACTGCTGAAGACCGAGAACAACAGAAGAACACTATTTTGCTTTTAATTTCATTGAACTCTTGGATTTTAATTATCTTATTCATGATTGTAATATGTCGATTCATGAATTCTTCAATAGTAAGTTCTTTATCATAAATTCTTTATACTGTTTTGGGCTATCTTTCTTGAATATGCTAGGCTAAACCCACAACTAGGGTTGTGATAACTATGACAAATCAATAAGGTAGACGAATATGAGGTAAATCTCGGGATTGATTAGCATATATATAGTAGTATTCTTCACCTTATCCTTAATGAGTCGATGCATTAGGGTGAGCTTATATTCATTACATGTCCGAAAGGGATGTAGATAGAAATTTGAGGCTTTTAACCTAGTCTAAGTACTTAAGACCGAAAGGTGGGAGTATTCAGGGGTCCAGAACAAGGGTTAGTAAGTACACATTCTGAGACCGAAAGGTGATGAAAGAGAAGCATCTAAGAAGGATTGAAAGGTGAATTAGGTGTTACATAACTTATTAGATCTTGTATATGTAATCATGAACGAGTTTACTATATAGATTCAGCTATCGTATTAGATGTCATGAGGAATATAATCCTAGCTTTGCATTAATTGTTTGAAATCCAGTACTATTTGTACTCTTTGTTACTTTACGTTAGTAATTTAATTTGCAAAAACCAAACCCCCCAATTACTTTGTCTATTTTTATTTTGGGAATAGATATTACATTATAACAGGGTGCTAATAGATTTATTCTCACGATTCCCTGTGGGATCGACCTCAACTCTGGTTGAATTTTATATTTGATCAACGATCTCTTTACTATTCATTTTGCTTTTATATCTATGGAGACTTTCCCTTAATCCTTATCCAATGTTTTGTTATTGATTGTGATGATAATTATAAGTTGGTGAATATCCTGGAGTCCCTATACCTTATAGAGTGCGTCCCATGTTTCCTGTAACACCCTTCATGTTGAAAAGCCTAGAAAATGAATAATTGTGAAGTTTGAGACCGACATATTTTACGAACCAATCTACAGCTCATAGATTAGACCACAAATCAAAGAAGGGTCTTGTGGTTGAAGTCTGAAAAGATGGAAATTTTTCAACTCACCGGAATTCATTCCACAAAAAACAAAATGGGTCGTAAATAGAAACACGACTCATGGAATGGATCATGAAAGGGACTTGAAAATGGAAAATTTCTCTAAGTATTGGAAGTCACTCCAGGAAGGTTTTTATGATCCATAAATGGAACTACAGACCGTAGATGAGGTTTCATGTTTTCAAGATGCAAATTTCAGCATCAATTTTTTTGTGACACATATTCCATGAAGGCAAAGCACGACTCATGGTTTGGATTATGGCCTGTAAATGGGGTCTCGTGAATAGCTTAAGCAGTTTTAAATAGAGGACTCTTTGGTCATTTCTAAATTATTTAAATCCTAAAATACGTCGTTTCAACCCTTCTAACTAACTCAACAAACTCTAACCCTATAAAAACCTATTCCTACTTTACTCTAATTCATTCCCTCTCTAAATTTCCCAACAAACTCTCAGAACCTCTCTAAAGTTCCCAAAATTCTCTCTCTGAGGATTATCTCCATTGAAGCTAGGCTTTGAAGGTTTGGCTAAAAATTTCTAGAATATCTTCTCCAATTTTTGAGATTCTCACTTGAGGTATGTAGGGCTTCATTCATGGACTAGATTCATCCATGGAGCCCATCTCAATCCCTTTTTCTCAAAGTTTAAGCATGGATTCTATGAATTTTTATGATGACTTTCCAAATAGTTGAATTATAATTATTATATGATTAGTATACCTATTTATGCATGAATTATGAAGAATTACATGATTTCTATGATTTCCAAGTGAATTAAAGTTATTTCAAATATATGATTATTAGGGCTTGTTGAATGGATATGGGTTCCTTTACTAATAATTCAAATTGATTTCAATTCCATGATTCCTCCATGATTTTCATTAATTGCATGATTTTAATTTAATTGCTCATGAACCCACAAATGGCCTTAATTTCTTATGATAAAAATATGGTTTTTATGAATATGACTAAGAATAAAAAGTAGTTCTTTTTATGATTATGATGATGATGTTATGATGATGATGATATCATGATGATGCTATGATGATGAGGGTAACTTATGATCCCAATGATGATGTTAAGATAAGGAGTATATCCACAATATATGAAAACTTATGTAGATGAACTATTCATATGATATGAGATGTTTTCATGAAGTTATGATGACATTTTACAAGCTATGAAAGTATGAACTTGATAAAGTATCAATTATATCCAAAGATATGTATATGCATAATTATATATTTCGTGGGATATGACTTAGCACCAAATGAGCTTGTGTATGGGGGACAATCTCCAAGGGTACTTATCAAATCCTCAAGTCTCATAGCTACTTGCCATTGTAGATTGATGATTATGTGCCTATATGGCTAGCTATTGGATCCATTTAGTTTTATGTTCATGTGATACTCACCATGTTAGGATAGAGCCTAAAGGGTGAGGACTTTTATGTACATGTGATTCTCACCGTGCTAGGATAGAGCCTATAAGGTGAGGGTTGAGTCCACCTTAATAAAATGGACTCCTCTTTCACTCGGTGTAGAGGGAACATCGAGATTCCATATAATAGTCTACATGGTCTTATTATCGGTTATGGTCTTATTCCCACATATGTATACTAGGATTATAAAGGGTTTTGATGATGTTTCTTCTCATGGTTTAAATATGCAATGATCATTCATATTATGTTCTTATTCTATTGATTATGATTATGCATATTGATATTATGTAACGATGTTCCTTAATGCATGATATACATACATACTTAGTACATTCCAAGTGCTAATACATACTTCTTTGTCTAAAGGATCTAACCATGTAGGGACGAATGATGAGACCATTCCTCTATTTCGTTGTTAGATTCGGAGTTGAGTTATTGAAGACTTGTTGGTGAGTACCTATGCTTCGAGGACCATACTTATTCATGTTATGTCTTTACGATTGATACTTTATGATTTTAATGTTAGTCTATGTTGAGGTTGAGCTAGTAGCATATTCTAGTTCCCGCCAAGATCTTATGATATAGAGGTATGATTTGGACTTATGACGTTGTAATTCCCCTAAGGGAAACTATGACTTGATACTGATATGTTCTACTTGCTACTCTCTTAGGTTATGCTTACTTTGCCTTATGAATGTCTATGATATGATTAAGAGGCTTGGATGGGGCACCTTTGGGTGTCACATTTGTTGTATCAAATTCGTCGTGTCACGGCTAGGCTCAAGGTTCGTATCATGACCCAGACCTGGGGTCTAGGAGTGATATGGCAAATGGGAATCCGAGAGTCCCCAAACAAGCCTCAAAGTATTCATATTCATATCATCATTTCGAAAGCGCAAATGAATAGTAAATGCATAGTTGTAAGGGACAGAAAATAAGGACTCACATTATGGGAATGTCATCGGGAAAAGGAGTAACATGCATTCACATAACACGTAGCACATAAATACTAAGGGGCGGGTAAGTATGATGCACTCTGTGGGGGTAATTCAGGACTTAGGATCTTTCACGTCATAGCATATAATCATAACATAATACTCATAGTCAATCCACATAACGATAACCAATAGGTAGTCATATCCATAAGCTTAATCTCCAAATACAACACTTAGCATATAAATGTAAAAGAGTTTACAAGATGTCAAACAATACATGTAATCATAAGATAGGATGGGGGCCAAGACAAATCCTGGGCTCACCCTTAAAGTAAATAAGATAAACGAAAAGCACTATAGGTAGAGGAATGATGGTTCATCCTTGGAAGGTAGGACTCACCACAATAAGGTCTCAAGATCAAAGTTAGATATTGTACAGTGGATGAAGATAGTCCTCGGTCTTTACATCGTTAGATCATGTAGGAAAAAGTATGCGTTAGTATATTTGAATGTATTAAGCATGCGGGCATGCAATGCACATCAAATTATTAAACTTGCATTCAATGTTAGATGACAAGGACACATATATAGAAGGAATCATATATTAAGTGAATAGTGTATATCAATATGCCATGAGATGCATGATGCATGAATGTGAATAATACTACATATATAATAAGGATGGGACCGTAACTGACATAAGATCAAATGAGCTATAACTTGGAACTCCATCGTCTTTCCCATAATGGATAAAGAGGTGACCTACTTGCCAAAGGTAGATCCTTAATCATTAATTATCCATAATGGGCATAAACATACTTATGCTAGGCACATAGTTCAAGAGAAAGGAGTATGGACCATTGGGGATAGCACACCCTGCCTCCAATCTCATCGCTACTAGGACATCATCCTACTAGAATACAAATATGTATATGGGCTTGTAAAAGAGGCAATAGTCTTTTCGAAACATAATAATGTGTACTTAGGCTTACAGGCCAAATCACATTTCATAATCATACATACTTGGGCTAAATATCCAAAACATACTTCATTTAATTCTTTCATGCATAGGGATAGCTCCTTTGGAGCACCTTCTTGAGAAATGAGTATGGACCCTTGGAGATAGCCCACCATGCCTCAAACCTCAATTAGTGCTCCCTAAACATAGTGGTATAAATACTTATAATTGCTCAAAGAGCCATAATCATAGACATTCATGTGATCACGTTCTTATCATAGCTATAATCTTATCAAAATCATATACATAAACATAATTTGGCTAGCTCACTTCATAAACTTTATAAAAACCATAGTCATGTATTCTTATGTCATGAATCAGATAAGAAATAGCATGGGTAATAGAGATTCAATCTTAAAACAACAATACATTATGAAATTCAAGTAAATCCATAAGTAAAATCCACATTTAAATCATAATATAGATTATCCATGCATAAATCAAGCTTAAAAGGGGACATGCACCTTCATATCTTCATAACTTCAATTCAATTCATCATATTAAGGCTTGTAAAATCAATAATAGAACATAGCCCATACATCAATTGAATTTAACAAAACACAAATATCGAAAACCCATATTTAAAGTAGCTAAAATTTGAGTGAAAAATAGTTTGGATCTTCTTGGTTGAAAGGGACCAAGAATCAATCTCGCATACCTTAGCTAATAAAGAAGATTCAAGAAGAAATTTGAAGAAGAAAACGCCTTCTCTTGATTCCCAAACATAGTTTCACAAGCATCCCTTAGAGAGAGTTCTTAAGGGTGACTTGAGAGAATTCTAAGTATAAGAGTGAATTTGAATGAGATGAATAAAGAATAGGTCATTTGAATGTCTTAGGTAGCATAGAAAGTCACAAAAGACCCTTAGGATAAATCACAATTATGAAAATGCCATTAATGAAATGAGTAGAAAAAAATTAAAATTAAGGTCTTAGAGAGGGGTGGTACAGTCTATGAGACACCATACTAACCATACACTTGCCAGTGGTCCAACACTGAGAAAAATTCCACTTGACAAAGGTCCAAAAGGGTAATCCCATACTTAGAAAAATTCAACGTAGGCACCCATATGGAAGGTGGTATGGACCATACCAAGCCACATAGTCCATGTGCCTCCTTCTTCCCACTTCACTTAGAAAAAGTATCCACGATGAAGTTTTGAGATGGTGATCTAATACTCAAAAAAAATTTACTCTGAAACACATACGGAAGGGCCTCACAGACTGGAAAAATCATACAGTCTGTGAGAGGGATCGTACCACTTGCCTTGGGCTCAAAACTGTGGAGTCTCAAGCCCAAGGCTACCATATGGTCCGTATGGCCTCACACGGACCGTATAAGGTCCAAGTGTGGTATGCCTTGGTCTCAAAATCCACACTAAGGTTCTCACACCCTACACAAGGTGAAGGGCCACTTTAAGGAGGCTCTACACAGTCCGTATAGCACTAACAGACCATCACTGCTTCCATGAAGCATCACCTTAGTCTAAAACATTCGGTACCAAATTTCCAAGATCTATGGAGATCGTACAAAGTTTGGATCTTTACTATTTGGGTCACGACTTTCCACTTCCCTTAGAATTACATATTGTACTTGAGATGATGGGAGTCCCTTATTCCTTGTCCTATAGAGCGCATCCTAAGTTCCTAATCCCCTTAGTACGAATTGTTGATGATTGATCCATGCTTCTTAACCAAGGATGTGTTGAAGTATGTTATGAGGCATGTTTGGGGTACCTTTGGGTTTCCCATTCACCATGTCGCACCTAGGCCCTAGGTTTTGGTCGTGACATTTATTACTCATTCTCCTAAATGATTTTCAACATGGTTTTCATATGTGTTAGCTATACTTGTGTTTTAATTATGTTTAAAATGAATCTTCTTATCATATTCTCTATTTTGGTCAGTTGTATATTATGGCATGCAACATACAACATTGCTGATACTTAATACCTTTCATGTACTAATGCATACTTCTTTTGCCTGCATTGTATAGTAATGTAGGGATAGGCGATACCTCTAATTCTCCACATGATTAGTTGCTACTTCTGAAGCCTGAAGTTGGTGAGTTCTCATGATTTGAGGACACACTTATGGTTCTCTTGGATTGTTTGTTTACTTGATTTTCATTTTATTTAGACATCGAGTTAGCTAGAGCCTAACTTGCTAACTCATCTATGATAGAGACTCCTCAGACATATGTGTAACAAAAATCTATGTTGTCTTTTAACTTCTTCCTATCCTATAAAGAAATTGTTAGGTTTTTTCTTATTTTATTTCTACATTCTTATGTGTCCATACTTACTTTGTGTAGATGAAAGCGAAAACTTATGGGGTCACTTCTGTAACTGTATAACTAGCACCGAAAACAATATTGCAATGAATATTAAAAGGTTTGATTGGAGACTTTTAAGGTTCTAATTGTGTGTCACATCTAGGCTCTAGCTTGGATCGAGACAAATTTGTTGTCAATATACAAACAGGGCAAATAGTTGACTATTCATGTACAAATCCATTTGTATAATTCGCTCTTAATATGCGAATAGAGTACTTAGTTTGCTACCAATATTCAAATTACTTTGTAATATGTTATCAATATACAAATAGGGTAAATAGTTCGTTGTCAATTTTAGAAATTTGTTTATAAAATTCATCGTCAATATACAAATTTTGAACATTAATAAATATTTTCATTAAGAGCCTGTTTGGAAGGACACCCTAGTAATTAGACTTGGTGGAATGGGGTGTAATTACACTATCTAGCATGTTTGGTTGGACAGGTAATTACATGGTCAGTAGGTAATTGGGTGCAATTGACTAAGTGTAATTACACTTTCCAATTCATAGGGGGAGACTGTAAATTGCAGGTAATTACATGGTGTAATTACATGTTGATTACTTTTTCATTTCTTTCTTTTATTTTTATTTTATATTTTCATTTTAATTTATTTTTATTTTGATTATTTTAAATTCTTTTTATTTCTATTATTTCAAATTCTTTTTGTTATTATTCTAATTTTTTTTCTAAAACTATATTTTATTTTATAATATTTAATTTTCATTTCTTTCTTATTCTCAATCTTTGTCATGTGATTCTATATAATTTTTCACATTATCTTTTTTATTCATTCTATGATTTATTTTATATTTCACTAGCATGATGTTATTAGCATGCTAATTTTTAAATTAAAGTTGAATTCGTTGTTGGATATAGTTATAAATATACATATTTTTTTCTTTTTAAATCATATTTATGTATGTTATATTAAAATTTGGCATAAGAGTATTATGTTATTTTTTTTAATTAGAATTTAAAACTTATGTTATATTTTTTAGTTTCATTTGTTTTTGTAGTATTAAATACCTATATTTGTCTAATATAAAATATTACAATAACAACATACCCAGTGGAATTTACGCAGATCTTACCACTACCTCATAGAAGTAGAGAGATTGTTTCTTGGGAACCCTCATCTCAAAAACCCTCTAATATAAAATATTAATTTTATATAATTAAATTTTTATTTTTAAAATTTAATAAAAACTGGTAATCACACTTGTGCAACCAAACAACACGCTTGTAATTACATTCTAGCAAACAAACAGGACAGTGTAATTACCAAGGTGTGTAATTACTACCCTGGTAACTACACCAATTCCAATTACCGGGGGACTTTCCAAACATACCCTAAATTGTGGTGATGAATTAGCAATTAGGTTAAGCTATAATTATGTTTGTAATTCATTATTAAATACTCATTGTTATGAAACTATAAAGTATAAAAAGAATAAAAGTAGAGAGAAGATTTCGTATTTCTTTTGAATAATATTCAGATGTATATTACAATGAAGGAAACTCTTATATTTATAAGAAAAAATTGACTTGGTCTCCAAGTAAGAAACTGAATTGGTCTTCAAGTATGTGATGCCCCGTAACTCCATATGCATATGTGCCTATGTTTCAAACCTCATTCGTATGGTTGGGAAGTGTATTAGGATCATGAGAGACTTCTAGTACTTGGATGAGTTCAAGACTTCCCTTTAAATTGAGTTTTGGGTGTTGGTTTGTGTAAGGGTCAACTTTACATGACCATAAATTTTAGCACACAAAGAACAGGATGATCCATACTACCAAATGAAATCATTTTAAGGGTCAATTTTTAATGGTCATAATTTTTAGTACACAAAGAAATGGACGACCCATGACATACCAAGTGAAATCTCTTAGAGTTAGCTTTCTAATACACTTGATTTCAACTCATTTCGAGTTCAGATGAAGGAGTTATGCCCGTGTTCGTAAAGCCCCTCTATGCAGTTTGCCACACGAGCCAGTAAATGGGCCGTGTGGCATCTCACGACCTATGAGACTAGCCTAGGGCTTGAAACAGCTACATTTTGGCCAAGACATGTACTATGACCGGCCACACGGACCGAGTGGTATGGCACAGGCAGTGAGGCCTTCCGTGAGACTTCCGAGCGAAAAGTTTTTCAAGTATAAAATTATCGTCTCGTAACTTTTGTAAAATTTTCTAAGTATGGTATGACGGACCAACAAATGGACCATGTGGCGTCACACAACCTATGTAACCTCAAGTGAGGTGACACTTTATCAATTTTTTCTTCCATTTCACTAATGGTATTTTCGTAAATTTAATCTATTCTAATGGCTTTTTGGGACTTCCAATGCTATTTTAACCTTCCCAAAAGACCTAAACCCTATTCCAAAGGATCAAATTCATTCTTCTTAACTTGAATACACTCCTAAACTCTCTCAAGAACCTTCATCAAAACCCCAATAGGAATTCAGGAAACTCAAGAGCAAGTTTTGGATTCCAAGACCACCTTCCAAGCTTCAAGTCTTTCTCAACCCAATTTCAAGAAATTCATGGTCTAAGGTATGTGGGTTTTAACCATTGGCTCCTTTCACCCGTGGTTCCCAACCTTTTTGTTTATACAAAATGCATGTTTTCAAGTTAGATTATCTATGGGTATCTCTTATTATGAAAGTATACTATAAACCATGTTGGGGTTTTATTAAATATTGATTAACTATGCATATTTTGAGCTATGGAACTATGATTTATTGTGCTATTTGATGAAGGACCTTGATATATCTTGCAAGATGGTGTTACAAATTATTGGTGGTTGGATTTACATTGAGTTTTCTCATATGATTTCACTCTTGAATTGCATGATTTTGAACTAGCATTACACACCCGCCAAGTATTTGATAAAATATCTTTTCAAGGATTCTTAAAGTTTTGATGATCTATAGGATGATTTATGAGTCAAGTGACTTTATGATGATTTTGGATTTTCTAAAGATGTTTTTAATTCATGAAAATGTCTATGATGTTGTAAAGTCGGATTAAGTGCTTTTCTTAAAGATGTTACCTCTTGTGAGTCTTTAATGTTGATGCAAGGGTATTGTTTGATGATGATCTATTCGTATGTTTGAAGTTAGGCTCACCATTAGAGGTCAAAGATATTTTAGAGCTACTCATGCCATGTTTCAATGTTTCTTACAAGTTATTAAAGTTATGATTACTTTATATATTCCATCGGATTAAACTTAGCACCGATGGATTGAGGGAGTGCTCTCTTAATATTTCTTACAAGTTATTAAAGCTATGATTATTTTATATATTCCGTGGGATTAGATTTAGCATTGATGGATTGAGGGAGTGCTCTCTTTTCTAGAACTATGTACTACCATAGGATTATGTTTTACCATTGCTTTACTAATGGATCCATTTATTACATATTCTCTTAAGGTCCTTCCCCAAAATTAAGTCGTGTTCCCGTAAGGTGAAGTTTCTTAATGAAATCCTTTTTGAAATTGGGTCATATTCCCATAAAGAAGGTTACTTCATACGAAATTGGGTCATGTTCCTGTAAGTTTGAAGTATGGTAGACCTTGGCAAGTAGCCCACCTCTTTACCAGAGAGGGGTAATCATTAGAATTCCAAGTTGTAGCTCGTTTGCTCTTATTCTATGTCTGTTGAGGTCTCTTCCCACACTTATGTACTATGTTCTATCCAATTTGAATGATTTACATACATGTTTTACTTAAGCATTGATCGTGCATGTTATATTATTACTATGCTTATCCATTGCTTATAATTATACATTTTGATCACGTTGCCTATCTCTTATTCCATCGCGTCCTACATACTTAGTACATTCAAATGTACTAATGCATACTCTATGTTTACATGATGTTACCATGTAGGAACCGGAGCTCCATTTGACTATTCTCCTCCATGTGGCTAGTTTGACATCTTGGAAAAGAATTTTGGTGCGTCCTCAAGTTCGAGGACTGTAGCTATGTTTCTCTTATCTTTGATATCTCTTTATGTTGAATTCTTGATGCTATAAGGGTGAGCCCGAAATATGTCTTGGCGCCCACTCAAATCTATGTTTAGAGGTGTTGTTGGAACAAATGATGTAATTATGTTTGGGCTTTGACTCCTTTGACTCCTCTATATTTTATGCTATCAAAGAATTCCCTTAGTCCCTTTGTCCCTATTTTTACTCTCTTGTTGTTGTTTAATTTCTTCCGCGACCAAGGATGTGTGTATGGTATGTTAAGAGGTTTGTTTGGGGTTCTTTCGGTTCCCTATTCGCCGTGACATATCTAGGACCTAGTTTGAGTCGTGACAAAGTAGGGTTCCTAACTCTTAAAGGAATCTACATAATAGACATTCACCATAAATAGAATATGTTTATAACACTCTTACTTGAATGTCTATTTGCTAGATTATGTGCCTCCTTAAAATCTTACTAGATAAAAACCCTGTGAGAAAAAATTCTAGTGAAGGAAAGAGAGTACACATATCTAATAATACGCATTTTGGATGCCTCATTAAAAACCTTACAAGGAAAACCCAATGGGACAAAACCTTGTGAGGAAAAATGAGTACAAGCCCCTCTATGCAGTTTG